>JAFIRS010005258.1:0-61538 GCA_018342105.1 Gonioctena quinquepunctata
ACTACATCCAGTCTTCAGACTGTTTTCTTCTAAAATGTTTTAATTTTGTTTCAGAAAATATTCTCTTAGTTTGATCAGTAATTTTTTTATAGGTAACCTTATTTTCCAGGTTTACTATTTGACCATGGTGGTCAGACAAGGCTGTAACTAACACTTCACTCTTGAAGTTTACAAAGCAGTTATCAATAAGAGTTGCCGTCTTTTTTGTCACCCTTGTTGCCTCAAAAATGGTTTGGTGAAAATTATAAGAAAGAAGTAACTGAAAATTCAATTGATGTGTTGTTTTTTTGAAAGACGTTTATGTTGAAATCTCCACATAGAACTATTTTATGATCACGAAATTTTGTAGTGAACTCTTGAAGAATATTTTCAAAACTTTCCATAAAAACATCTATTCTACCCAAATTTGGACGGTAAAAACATAAAATTACCAAGTTTATCTTTCTGCATTTTCACTAGAAACATTTAGACTTTCAAAATTGTCTTCTATTGTGTAAATACAAGTACTGCCATGAATCATATCCTTCCTTGAAAATGATGACAATAACTTGTATCCTGTCAGTTTGGTGAATTCTTCTTCATCTGGCTTCATCCAGTGTTCAGAGAAGCATAGTACTTGTGGTTTTATATGCATGGTATTAATATAAAGTTCTATATCTAAAATTTAATTTTTTATACATTGTATGTTCTGGTGAAGAATAACTAATTTATTTTCTATTTCCCTGACTTTTATAATATTTGTGTGAGTTTTTGGATCAGACTCGAAAAAACTGCAACGATATTGAGTTATATAATTTTTCGTAATGCTCGACCGTCTTTATTGTTTTCAATACCACAGGAGATTTGAATGAATAGAGAAAATTATTTTTGATGTCTTCACAGATTTTAAATTTGTTATTGTGTTCATTTTTGCCAAGAAGAATTTCTGTTTGCCACCTTGAAACTTTTTATCGCTTTAGTTATACTATTATGTATCATATAGTCTGTTGTATCAATACTGGATATTATAATTACATTTGTGGTTTTTCCTAAAGATAGTAAATGTTTCATTGCAATATTGAGTGTTTTGGTATTATTAATATTTTGAGTTTTGAACATAATTATAATACAGTGTGACCCATTTAAAATGGAACCACCCCTGTAGAATACGCATTTTTCAGTCAATCTCAATTTTTTTTTAATATTGAGCATCAAAAACTGTATCTTGACACAAATTTTCATAACTTTAGTTTCATTTCCAAGGCACTTTATGTTTTTTTTCTTTGTCAAAAACTGCAAAAGTTTATTAGGCAATTTTCGTTTTTAAATTTGACTACACCACTGGATTCGTAGTCGTTATTAATGAAAATCGCTTCCACCACAAATCGCTCGCATTACCATACTTTCAGGAGTTATAACTATAGAACGGAATGAGCTATTGACTTCGGATTTTCGCTGTACAAATTCACTGGTGTTCTACTTTGTATTGGCAGTGTTGCCAGATTTTAAATATGTCTTTAATCTAAATAAAAATTATAATCAAATACTTTGTTTCCAAAATTAAACTTGTTGTAGCTTCGTTGTTAACCAATATTTTTTTATGAAATTTTCATGGTCTTCATTTATAACGACTACTAATCCAGTGGTGTAGTCAAATTTTAAAACAAAAATTGCCTAATAAACTTTTGCCGTTTTTGACGAAGAAAAAAAAACATAGAGTGTCTTGGAAATTAAACTAAAGTTATGAAAATTTGTGTCAAAATACAGTTTTTTATGTTTAATATTAAAAACAAATTTTTTTGAGAATGATTGAAAAATGCGTATTCTACAGGGGTGGTTCCATTTTAAATGGATCACACTGTATAATCATCTTCCCCATAATTCACGGTTTTTTGAAATGTTTCTAGGTACGTTTGCCACCCGAAATAAACAGAATTCTCTATGTAAGAAACCTACCCTACAAGATTACTGGTGAAGAAATGTATGATATATTCGGAAAGTACGGAGCAATCAGACAGATACGCGTAGGAAATACCCCTGAAACCAGAGGGACAGCATTTGTGGTATTCGAGGACATTTTTGATGCTAAAAATGCTTGTGATCATTTATCGGGCTTCAATGTCTGCAACCGATATCTCGTGGTGCTGTACTACCAAGCAAACAAAGCTTTCAAGAAGACTGATATTGATAAGAAGCAAGAAGAGATTGATAAAATGAAGTCGAAATATGGAATCAACACGTGAATTCTTTTTGATGCTAAAAAATTATTTTATAGATCTATAAATGTGATAATAAATGTTCTTTCCTTTCAATTTTCATTACTTTTAAAGTAAGTCTTGGAGAATTATTTTGAATAAAATTGATTACTTGACTATATTGATATACAATGAACATTTTATGAGTATGTGCCACTTGTTACTAAGAGTGTTCTGATGAATAAAAAATCCAGTACCTTTTATACGAAGAATGGCCAAGAAAATAATCCATTTAAATAATGGGAATTCTGCCACTTAGCATTCCATAATTATTTTCAGTTTTATTTAAATAGGTATAAGTTTTGTCTTAGTCAAATTCATACAATTGTTAAAATTATATTACTTATATCTGTTAAAAGAAATTTCCTAATAAAATATGACCAAGAGACATTTTATTTCTTATATATGAAAAATTGGATATATAAAACCAAGATTGGAGTGGAGGTATTTGAAGCAATAAAGCAAATTCAAAACAAACATATATCTACTTCGCTTATATTAAATAATAGGTTCCTCACATATTTACAAATAATTATATAATGATTTCTGTGTCTCCTAATTCTTCATCTGAGGGCAACACGATCTTAGCAGGGTCGATAAAGTTGGGATCGATGAGAGGCAGGTTGTTTTCTTCCCTCCTTCGCAACTCCAAAAAGGCCTCCCTCTGTGCCCAGTCTCTGAGATTGAAGTCTGGCATGTAGGCCCAGTAAAACCCAGTTACTACTATGCACATAGTGACCGAAGCGAACATAATAGAATGCATGGCATTTCTGTCGCCTTCCTTCGACTTGAAATCGAAACCGTAGCTCACCCAGTTTTTGTGAGCAGTTTTTGTTTGTGCCTTGGCGACTTCTACTGAAACTGTGTCGTGGTTTTTCTTGGAAGTTGAAACGAATCTCCTGTTGACGGCAGGTAGCATTCTCGTCACGAAAGAGCGCCGAATGGCGATAATCCCTGCCATTTTAGTGGGTATTAGGAAAATATAGAATACAAACTACTACAAAGAATTAAATAGGTTAGATGTTATGTCACTTCGAATTCTTCTTCCCCTCACTATTAATAATTCACTAGATGACGCTTTTCCTAGTTCAATGCTTTTTGTATTGATGTCGCCTCTTGTAGAAAACAAAAATAGTTTAATCTCAAAACCACCAACATAACTACTGTGAATGACTCAAGAATGAGAAGTTCTAAATCAGTAGTTAAACAAATAATAACACACGATTAGCATGAGCTGTAAGGTGCCCGTACTATCGTTTAAAAACAATGCCCGAACCCCGTACTGTGTTATGTTATGTCGAGTTCAAATGGAGAGCTTTTAGCGTTTGAGCTTCCAGCGTTTTTTTTGTTTGACCACAGAATAAGAAGTTCTCAACCAATCAATAGTTAATCAGAAAACAATTCACAATAAACGTGAGCTGTTAGGTATACCTAACGTAAGGTAACAAAACACCCTAACTACACAGAAACGACAGTGAAGGCACACTGTTCTAACAACCAAATTATTTATGTAGAAAATATGATCATACCATCAATATCAAAAAAATATCTTTGAAATGGTTGTTTGCAGTGAGAATTGGAATTTACTAATTTATCAATAAATGCGACGAGGATTGTCTTTTACTCTTCGAAATACCCACGCAACAGTTCGGTGTTAAGTTGTAAGAACAAACTTAAGCAGAAGACAAGAATGTTCAATTTAATTCTCTTGCACATCACCTACTGTTTTCTGATTGGTTGCTAAGTAAGATTTTCCATTCACCAGACAATCAGAAAACAGTACTCGAATCTGATAAATATTCGTTCGTTGACAGCTTTCTAATTCCCAAGTATAAGCGCGTGCAAGAATCTTAAAAACACTACCTGGTAACATTGTTTGTACCTTCGTAAAGAAACTTCGTTCCAAAAAGTCATTATGAGTTTTCGAAAAAAGAAAAGTGTGCGTGACACGCTTTCGTAAAAAACTGTTCTGTGACTGAAAACCATCAAAATCTGGATCGCGTTCAGAAATTCCCCTCATCTATCTTAGTAAAACAGACATAAAGTTTCAGAACTAGCCTCTGATTAGTCTGAGTTCTTCTGGCTGTGGACAAAATAACAAATAACACTCGCTCTAGGCCACAGCTTAATAAACTGCTCTGACAGTTCAAGGTCTTTTGAAAGTAGAAGAACTCTATCAAGATAACTTATCTTTCACGGTTGAGAAATCGTATTGTATTTGAACCATATTATGTGATCACTTTCAAATCAATCTCCAGCCTGCTCTAGTTTCCAGTTGATTGTCTTGACCATGGCGCAAGTTGGACGTGTACTTATTTACGGAGGTAGAGGAGCCCTTGGTGCGAAATGCGTCTCCCATTTCAAAGCAAATAACTTCGTGAGTTGAGATAATGATATGATTTCGATAAAAATGTAAACATATCAATAAATCAATAATTTTCAGTGGGTTGGGTCCATCGATTTGGCTGAGAATCCTGAAGCAGATGTTAATATTGTGGTAAACAAGGAGGAAAACTTTCAGCAACAGGTTAGTAGTTAACTTTAATAATTAATTAATGCACCAATTAACAGTGTTATCCAATATACAGGGTATATCTTCATGAGTTAACACGATCTATATAAAGGGTACCAAAAGTAGCATGATTCTGAAAATTTGTAAGGTTGGTGATGTTTCACATTAATGATGGAAACATTGAAAATCCAACTAAAATATATTCATTATTATGACACTCATTTTGGTTTCTCCGGGAGTGATGTCTTCTTTGTTGTTTTCAATAGGACACTCTGTATTTTATAAAAAATTTTGATTCCTCTTATTATTCTGATTTAAGTTTATGAGTCATATTTAACGTGACCATACGTCCTGTTTTGAACGGGTCTGTCCCTTTTTTGTACTCCGTCCTGGTGTCCCGGAGGAAAGCTTCAGGACACAGAATTGTCCCGTTTTGAGCCGTTGAAGGTCAACGATAGAGTACATTTTGTTAATTGAGTGCGAGAAAGAGGATAGGCTTTTATTCACGCTCAGTTGGCGAGCTTTCATCAAGCTGTGCTGAAAATTGGCAGAATATTTTGGCAATTGAGGCTGCAAATGAAACTAATCAACTGAAAGAAAATTTGGCTAAAAACAGACTAAACAGTTCCTACCTTTTACGGTTCGTAGCATATTGAAAGAGTTGAGAGAACTTGTGAAAACTAAAGCTACAGAATATTTGGATCACTGGACTGTGTTCAATCCTCACCAGCTATATTAAAACAAATATGTTCATCAGAAAAATATAACAATAATTAGTTTTTCCTACTTTTTGAACCATCACCAAGGTATAATTTCAATGTAATTATTATTTTTATAAATAAATGTTCTCAATATAATTTTTTTTTTAAAGTAGCACTATTACTGTCGTCTCGTATGGACTACCTTTCTGGGGAAACTCAGCCCATACAATAAAAGTTTTTAAACAACAAAAAAAAGTAATAAGATGTCTAGCTGGACTACATTATAAAGAATTATGTAAGAGTACATTCATTGAGTTAGACATAATGACCTTACCCAGCCTGTACATCTACATAATCACCATGAATATTAAAAAAAATGAAACACACTATACCAAAAATAATTTGATCCACAACTACTATACCAGAAGAGGTAATGAACTACGGTTACCCTATTCCCGTCTGGCTCTGGGACAGGACTCTGCGAGTTATCAAGGTATCATCTGCTACAACCATGCACTCAAACTATTTGGATACACATGTAGCTTGAGAAGCTTCAAATCAGCTCTATATAATCATATCATACAAAATGCTTTTTACTCTGTTGAGGAATTTCTACTATCCCAATAATTTCTTAATATACCCATTTCCTGGAGTATTTTATCTGATCAATTTTATATTTTTATCTATATTTGGTATTATCAATAATCAAATTTCAAATATGTTTTTAAACTGTTGTGTGTTCTGACTAGTCTGATAAAATTTTATAAATGTATGTACTACAGTTATAGAATTTTCAATGATGAATAAATTTATTTCTTTCTTTCTTTCTTTCTTTCTTTCTTTCTTTCTTTCTTTCTTTCTTTCTTTCTTAGAGTCGCAGGACCGCAGTATCCCCTAATTTGGACACTGTCCTGTTTTGAGTAAAAATAAAATTGGTCACGTTAGTCATACCCCATACCCAAAATGAACCATTTGTGAGTTATTCAAGTTTTTGTAGAAAAATGACAGCCTATCGAATATACGCCATATTCAAGAGAATCACAATTTTAAGTGATATGCAGTGACTGAATCATTGAATATTGAAGGTTAAACGGATCACTCACCATTACCACATCCACTGAATAATTTACAGGGTGTGCAAAAAAGTGGGTTCAAATGGAAACCCCATTTTTTCTTCTCATGATTCAATTCTATCATGTAAATGAGCCCTAGTTCTCATTCACTTCCCGATACTCAAAACCCATAATTTCGGAGATATTCCATAATAGTAGTTGATTGTGCATATTGCCTGAAATTTTGATTTTTCTACCGACAAATGAATACAACTTTAGCTGACGTCACATTCAATATACTTAAATATTACTCGAGGCAACAGTATTTTATGACTTGTTGTGCGTTTTTTTTTTTATGTTCTGGTTCCCACGAAAAGGGATATCCTGTAATGTTCAGAGAACATCGTGGGAACCTAGGGAAAGAAGGTAGGAGTTGGTGTTCTTCTTAAATTTCTGAAGGTTGTATGCCTCGGGGAACATCTCCCTAGGCAATGAGTTCCAAAGCCTGCTGTTCGTTTGGATGAACGAAGTCTTTGGAAAGTGATGTTCTGCAGGTCTCCAAAGTGACCACGAAGGGGTGTGATGACTGAACTTGACGGGTTAATCTCGAAGAGACTGCCAAAGCAGGAACGATTGTTGATATTTCAGAAGAGCATCGCCCATGAAAATATCTATAAAATAGAGACAAATCGCCAACTTTTCTACGGTGTTCCAGACAAGTGAGCGAGTTTGTAAGCAAGGCATCACCGACGGAGCGAATTGCCCTTTTGGACAGAATCCAATAGCCTCAGGATATGTTTAGGTGCCGCACTCCAAATATGGGAACAGTATTCCAGGACAGGTCGGATCTGTGCCTTATAGATCATAAGCAGCTGACTGGGGTGAAATAGCTCTTGGCACGCAAAACAAAACCAAGTTTTTGGGATGCACTTTTGGCAATGGACCTCACGTGATTTTCCCAGGAAAGGTTATTGCTGATAGTAATACCAAGCATCGATATGGATGGCTTCAGTGGTATGGTTACTCCTGACAGAGTGAGATCGGCTTTTCTAGAGAAAAGACATGCTTGTGTTTTGTTTGCATTGAATTCTACCAAGTTATTAGATCCCCATTCGAGAATTGTTGCTAAGTCCATATTTATATTATTAACATTTCTTCCTCGTTCATTTCTGGTTTCACGGGCTGATATAGGGGCCCTGGAAGAGAAAGCGGTATGGAGGGTACTATCATCGGCAAAGCTGTGTACTGGACATGAAGTTGCTTTCAACAGGTCGTTGATGTGAAGTAGAAATAGTGTTGGTGCGAGAATAAATCCTTGCGGAACACCAGCATTTATGGGTAGAGTGTCAGATGAAACTCCATCGACCACTACATGGAGAGACCTGTTTGAGAGAAAACTAGCAAGCAGAGAGCACAGCTGAGGGGGCAAGCCATAAGACGGAAACTTGGCGAGGAGTCCCTGGTGCCAAACTCGATCGAACGCCTTGGAGATATCTAATGCCACAGCTAAAGTTTCTCCATACTTTTCAATAGATAGCTGCCATATATGTGAGACGTAAGCGAGCAGGTCACCAGTTGATCTCTGATGGCGGAAGCCATATTGCCTATCGTTGACAATTCCTGAGTCTTCCAGATATTTCATGAGCTCGATGTTGATGGCTTTTTCGTTCACCTGAAAATGAAGCAACCCTGCAGATCTTTTGTTTTTTTTTCTACATGCTATGAATACATATAACCCTCTAGTGGTATTTTCAAGTATAATTTACCATATTTTTATTTTTCATTTATTTATTTATGGGATAAACCCCATTAGAATAAAAAATTTAACAAAATAAATTATTATATAAATATAAAAAATATACAAAACATATATCTATGTAAAAATATGAAAGGAATTCGTTCTCAATAAAAATAGATATCTAGTGCTCTTGCAGAAAGCCAATATGTACAGCATAAAAACATTAAAATTCCAATGGTCTTGAAATTGACGTCTCTGAACAGAATGTGAATTGCTATCGTTCCAGTAGTGACAGCTTTGCATGTTGAATATTCCATTTCCATTTTTGGTAAATTTTTCTTTGTCGCTCCATATAATGTCACTCACAAATTGGTCATTTTCGTGATTCTTCATAATGATGAACTCCGCAAAGTTCATTTTCATACTAGAATTGAATCATGAGAAAAAAATGGAGTTTCCATTTGGAAAAATTTTGATTTTCAATGTTTCTCATTCACACTGGACTCTTTTTTTGCGCACCCTGTAATTTAATCAGTGGACGTGATTTTGGTGAGTCATCTGTTCAACCTTCAATATTCATGATTCAGTCACTGCATATCCCTAAAGATTGTAATTCACATGAAAATTGGGTGTTCAATATGCTGCATTTGCCACTTTTTCTAGAAAGACTGGAATAACTCAAAAACGGTTCATTTTGGGTAAGGGGTGTGATACATGAATTTGAATCAGAACCATGAGAGAAATCCAAAAATTTTATAAAATACAGGGTGTCCTATTAAAAATAACAAAGATGATGTCACTTCCAAAGAAACCGGAAGGGTCACAATAACAATAAAAACTTTTTAACAAAAAATTAAACCGACGAAAAAATCAACTGGAAAGCAAAAAATAAAATAAACCTTTTTAGTCTAAATGATAATTGAGCTCCTAAACTAATGTAAGTAACTGATTTTGAGTCGGCGCCAAACAAACAATTATCGAAGATCATTATCTATGAAAGAAGTCATCAAAAGCAGCCGTGCATCTACGCTGCCATCATATTACGCTTCACCTAATTCAATTGCTAGTTTGTTTGGCCGACTCAATCAGTTACATTAGTTTAGCTCAATATCATTTAGACTAAGAAGTTATTTATTTTTGCTTTTCAGTTGATTTTTCGTTGGTTTAATTTTTGTTAAAAAGTTTTATTTTTACTTTTCAGTTCCGTATTTCGTCGGTTTAATTTTTTGTTAAAAAGTTTTTATTTTTCAATTTTTTGTGGCTAAAATCTACCAATTTACTTACTTGTTTTTTATTTTTACTATTTGTTGTAATATAAATTATTTTCGTTGTTCTAGTTAGTTTATTTCATTACTTTGTATATCATTCCATCCTCTCATAAAATATACTGATTTTTACGGAACAAGAATAATGTCAGTAGCGATCTGTCATTGTCAACTACGTATGTGTGTGCCAATGTTCACTAGTGAAAAATCAATTATCCCCTATTTTTCTACCTGTAAGGGTGGCTAATTCCTTTCGAAATCCAAATATAAGGTATACCCTATCTATTAAAAAAAAGAATCATCCAAATCGCAGAACCCAGTCCAAAGTTATGCCTGATAGAATCGGTTAACGGACCAGAATTCAGAGGGTGAGTGATCATTATCCTTCATTTCACTACCCTTAGGGGTGGATTTCATCTTTTAAATTCAAATGGGACCAAATTCGAAGTACACCCTATCCACTGAAAAAAGAATTATCGGAGTCAAACGCCTCAGTAAAAAGTTATGCGTGATCATACATAAAAAAATATGATGGAAAAACATAAAATATACGGGTCAAATAGAGAACCTCCTCCTTTTTGGTTTCGTCGGTTAAAAATATGTTACCTTCATCATCTCTACATATTTTCAGAATCATGGTACTTTTAGTTTCCTATGTGGGGTGATAATAGATCATCGTTTAGATTGGAAAGCTCATATAGATCAGAAAATATTAATGTGCATGCCGCCTTAATATTGTATCACGCATATGTACAGTCCAAACTCCGTTATGGAATAATATTTTGGGGAAACTCTTCCCACATACAAAGAGTACTTATTCTTCAGAAAAAATGTGTGAGAAAATTTATCAAAGTTGCTCGAAGGGAGAGCTGCAAACCCCTTTATATAAAAAATAATATCTTAACGGTTATCTCTTTGTATATATATATATATATACAGTAAAAACCGAATATAACGACATCGTTTATAACGACAGATCGGTTATAACAACCGAATGGCAAGGTCCCGGCCGAATCTATATAAACTAATAAGTACACATACCGCCTATAACGACATCGGTTACAGCGACATATCGCTTAAAACGACGAAACTTTATCGATATTCATCGGCTATAACGACCAACCATTTACCTATTCCAGCAAAACAAAACATTACGAACAATTTTCACCTTTATACTAATCATATGAAGGAATATTTTGCTATAGAACCTCTTTCCCGCTCTTTGCCATTATTTGACCTTGCATGTTTTATTATTCAGTGCGATAGTTGACCGCGTGAATTACAGGTTGATTTTAAAACTTTTGGTTTAGATCGTGTGTTTATGCGTTACTATGTCGCAAAAAAGAAATAGGAAAGTGTTTAATATTGAAGAAAAATCACATATTATATGGAGATTAGAAAATGGCGAGTCAAATAGTGAAATTGCAAAGGAATGTGGAGTCTCACACTCTACGATATCAACGATTTGGAAGGATAGAGATAAAATAAAGGCTCTTTTCGAGAACAACTCTTTGAAAATTAAACGATTGAGGACATCTGAACATAAAGTTATTTGAAAACAAGTTCATATGCATAACCTATCCCCATACTACAAACAGACATAATATATACATACATACTTGTGTATATTGCTTATAACAACTATCGGACATAACGTCCGAAGTATACGGTCCCTTCAATTTCGTTATATCCGGTTTTTACTGTATATATATATATATATATATATATATATATATATATATATATATATATGGTCTATAAATTCGGAATTTTAATGCTATTATGTTCTATTGACCTTTTATTACGCTTATCCAATTCAAGAATGGATTGAGATCCGTATTAGAAATGCAAAATATATAATAATTTAAGGAAATTTATTTAAAATTTTTAGGAAATTCTATATAATATATTTAATGAAACTTAGACCTAGTTATATTTATCATTGTACTTATGTAAAAATGGTTTATCCGTATAAATAAATAAATAAATTTTGTTCTGAATAATAAATACCTGTTTAGTGATAGTATGGTTTGGTGAAAATATGGAATAAGCTGCCAAATAACATAAGATTGATGGAAAATGGAGCAATTAAGAGGAGACTAAACATTTTCTTAGGCAAAAATGCATTTTATAACATTGAAGAATATTTTCAACATGATATGGAAAGTTTGCGATAATTGAGTATGCAGATACCTAATGTTGGTCTATAAGAGTGTGTGTATGAGTAAAAGTTTGTGAGAATATATGTCGATTTATCTATATGTATATACAAAGGTGTGTGTGTAACTGTATATCGGTACCTATTAGATCTTTTTTAATATCTGGGCAAGTTTCTCAATTTTATACATTTTCACTGATTTTATTATGACAGGCAGTATGAAACGACATACCATGTAAATACTTTATCTTAGTCATTGTACTTAAATTTAAGATTATTTATTTGACATGTTCTACACTTCTATGAGGTATGTATGTAAATTAACAGAGCAAATAAAGACTACTATTACTGTATGGATCCCGTTAGCTCATGAAGATCTCTGTATATGTAAAAACTTGATTCTGTGTTTTTTACATCATAATGACTACTTTTTTTTTTATTCAAGGAAAGTTCTATTCTTTCATCAGTGAGCTCCGCATTGGACGGTTCCAAGCTTGATGGTATTTTCTGTGTGGCCGGTGGTTGGGCAGGAGGAAATGCCACTAAAGGTTTGTAAGTCACAAAGTCACAAACCCTTTTAATAACGTTTTCATTTTATACGCTCAGATTTGGCCAAAAATTCTGAGCTTATGTGGAAGCAGAGTGTCTGTAGTTCACTCATTACCGCTTCTTTAGCTGCAAATCATTTGAAGGAAGGAGGGATTGTTCAACTTACAGGAGCAAAAGCAGCATTAGAGGGAACCTCAGGTAAATTTCCTCTTTGATGGTTCATTCAAAGTGAATCCAAGTATCAGATTTTTTTTCAAACCAATATTAGGGAATATTTCATTTATTTTTGGAAGCCTAAACAATACACAGTAAAAATTATTATGTTATCAATATTTGTTTACCACTGTTGTAACTGGATTTTCGAAATATTTATCATCAAATTTTTTTTTAGGCATGATAGGTTATGGTATGGCAAAAGCAGCTGTCCACCATCTCACAAGATCTCTGTCATCCAAAGACAGTGGTCTTCCCAAAGGATCTTTGGCAGTGGCTATTCTACCAATCACACTGGACACACCAATGAATAGAAAATGGATGCCAAAAGCTGATTTTTCGACTTGGACCCCTCTTGACTTCATAGCACAGTAAGTTTATGTTTTGAAAAAATAAAAATGTGTCATGCATAATTTATTTTGCAATTCCCATTTTTTATTTTAATTTTCAGGTTATTTTTGGATTGGGCATCTGGAAAAAATCAACCAGCAAACGGTGGTCTGCTTCAGTTGGTGACAATAAACAACCAGACTGATGTTGTTCCAGCTTAAAGCAAAATCAATGATTTATTGCAAAGAAAAATACTCGAATAATCAAGAATCTTCAGAGCTACTTGAATGGTTTTGGACCAATTTTCCTCTCTATCTTAGACATTATTTTTGAAAAATATTTGTATATATTTTTTATTCCTTTTGAATTTTTGTTTGAGTTGACTTATATTGTTCAATGTTAAATAAATGTATATGAAAATGAAATCCATATTTTTTTCCCTTGACACAATATCTTCAGTAATCAAATTTTTTTCAATAGCTTTGTAACCATAGGGAAATTTTTAAAGCCATCCTTGATAGGTACAAAAGTCCTATAGCAGGGCCCTAGGGTAATTTTTGGCTATAGAAAATGTAAACTTGTATTTGTAAAAAATGGATGAGTAAACATCTTTACCTTTGAATTAGTATCCCTTAACAAAGAGTTGGTGTAAAATAAGTAAATAACAATTTTGCAAAAAATTTACGAAATCTGTGAGTATACTTCAAGTCTATTCATTCTAAATTATTAATTATATTTTCAGTAGTTCGAACTTAATAAATATTTGACTCAGGCACATAAAAGAAACACTAACAGGTACAAAATATGAATTTATTTATATTATAATAAAAACAGACAAAGCCTAAGTTCACAGTATAATGCTATATGATTATATCTAAATAATCACCGAAATCGAGAATATCTAATTGTACATATTGTAAAAAAGTAAAAAAAAGTATTGTTACAGTAATATTTGGAACATTTATTGGTACATGCAATAATCCATTCAATACATTCATGATGAATTGTAATATCAAGAATATCTACATCTTGAATTTCGTTAAAACGGGTATTAATACAGTAATATTTGGAATATCTATTAGTACATGCAATAATCCATTCAATACATTGATGATAAATTTCAACATTTCAAGAATATCTACATCATAAAGCTAGTTAGAAAGTTTAAATAAAAATATTGATACAATAGGTAATATTTGATAAATGCAATAATCCATTCAATACATTAATGATAAATCCTAACAACGAGAATATCTACAACTTAAATCTTGTTCAAAATATAAAAATATCAATACAGTAATATTTAGAACTTATATTGGTACATGCAATAATCCATTCAATTCGGCGAATACCCCAATGGATGAAGGTAAGTTCAACAGAAGCTTATATCCCCACTTCATTTTGAATAATTAATTGGTTGTTTCATCCATTCTGTGTAAACTGTACAGATGCTAGATGAACATGAAAAAAAAAAAGAAAGATTATGAGAGTAGTCCATGCCAGGTGGAGTTCTAATTAATTAGTAGAAAAAATTAAGTCTGCTCCACAGTAAGAAGCATTTATTTCTAGAAAAGAAAATAGCAATGCATTTCGGCAAAGTATTTTGCCATCTTCAGGCTCTCTAAAATATACATAAAAACGATACAAGGGTGAACATCTTAAAAATTGATAGAAGATTTAGCACAAAATTAAACATAACATCACTGACTTACACCAACATTGAAGTTAAAATGTCAACTCATGAATTTAGTCGATAACCTTTGTTATATTAATCAGTTGACATTTTAACTTCAATGTTTGTGTAAGTCAGTGATGTTATTATGGTGTTCATTTTTGTGGTAAGTCTTCTATCGACTTTTACGATGGCCACTCTTGTATCATTTTTATGTATATTTTAGAGAACCTGAAGATGGCAAAATACTTTGCCGAAATGCCTTGCTAATTTCTTTCCTATAAATAAATGCATTTTACTGTGGACCAGACTTCATATTTTCAACTAAAGGAAAAGAACGTTTGATAAATTTTTGCAAGGAATAAACAATATAACTTTTTTAATGAAAAATCAAAGATGCTTTAAATATAAATTTAAAAAAATCAAGCATTTTCACTATATATTTCTGATAAAATAACCAGAGTGTGAGGTATCCCATGTTGAATTTTTCATATTAAGTATTATTTAACCAATAACATTTGGAGTAATTTTTTAATGTTTTGAAAAAATAGAAATAACTAAATCTTCACCTTCACTGGTAAATGCTCCACTGTGCCAATCAAAGGACGCTTGTGATCTCGGGGATTACACAGTTCTTTGATATATTCTGTATATGTGCTCAAACATGAAAACAAAATTTAAATATATATACAGTGAGGACGTAAAAAGTCCTCCCCCCCCCTTAACTTTTGAACGGAACAAGCTGTCGAGGTCGGGTAAAATTCAGATAAAAAAGTACCATTTTTTGGCATAAAAATGATTGTGGTCACGTGGTCTAGTGTCAAGAGGGCACCATTTTTTTTTTAATGTACAGGGGGTCACGTGGCTTCTGGTTTTGAAAGCCTTCCGATTCTCTATCCAACACCGCTTTGTTTGTGAAAATCGGCAAAGCCGTTTCAAACTGACAAGCGTTTGAAATTTGCTTCAAATATTTTACAAATAAATTAAAAACCTTAATAACTTTTAATTGCAACAGAATTTTAAGTAACAATTGCAACTATTTTAACAAGTGCTCGAAATGTTCACCGTTCACGTCTTGACAGAAAAAAAGTCGGTTGTGAAATTTATTCCGAACGTTATCAAATGTTTCCGGGGTAATACTGTAACACACATCTGTTATTCGGTCCATAAGTTCCTGGAGTGACTGTGGCTGTGTGACGTACACCTTAGATTTTATGTACCCCCACAGAAAAAAGTCCATAGGTGTCATATCAGGTGACCTAGCTGGCCATTCAATGGGGCCACGTAGGCCTATCCACCGTCCCGGAAAATTCTCGTTAAGCCATTCTCGGACAGGTCTGTAGTAGTGAGGGGGTGCACCATCTTGTTGAAAGGTAACATCCATGGTAAATTCATTTGGGTTTGCCCCAACTACTTCTTGAATACTGTGATGGATCTGATTTTGAAGCATATTTAAATACAGATGCCCAGTTAAATTTTCTGCCATAAATATTGGACCTATGATATGGTCACCCAAAATACCAGCCCATACGTTGATCTTCTCTGGAGTTTGAGTATGACCCTCTCGAAAAACGTGCGGATTTACGTCTGACCAATAACGCACATTCTGTCTATTTACTGTTCCATTTAGATAAAACGTACTTTCATCACTAAAACAAATAGAGTTAATGTAACCGGGATTTTGGGTTATGCGGTCAGACATGACCTCACAAAGCTGCAGTCTTCTATCCGGGTCGTCTTCTGTTAATTGATGCAAAATCTTTAATTTATACCTGTGGGTGAAATTTGTGTTTTTTAGGATATTTTTTCACAGTGGTCGTAGATACGTCACAAGCCGTGGCTACCGTTTTCGTTGTTTGTTGCGGATTATTGACAACAGCTGCCAGAACGTCGATTTGCTGTTCTTCTGAAATAGATTTTCTTCCAGATCCTTTTTCCCTCGTTACGCAACCAGTCCTTAGAAATTTACTAACCAATTCCCTTAAGTAGGTACGAGATATTGGATTATTTAGGAAGCGCTCATTAAATATTATTTCTGCTTCATGGTAATTACGCCTAGCTTCAGCGTAAATTTATATTGCTTCGGTTTTTTCTTCTAAAGGACGAGAACGGGGCATTTGAAATTTATAAAGAAATGCTGAAACCTATGACAACTGTCAAAAGTATCGATATGATTAACGTCACTATTAGACTGAGATTGAAATGAAATGCTATTTCCAGCAAAACAACTAAGGTATAAAAAAATTAAACAAAAAGCACATTTTAAAGTACAAATAATATAAGAACCTTTTTTACCACAAAAAATCTACTTTTCGACCAGAATCAGTAACAGAGTTGAAATTCTGCTGCAATTAATAGTTAAACTAATTTATTTGTAAAATATTTGAAGCAAATTTCAAACGCTTGTCAGTTTGAAACGGTTTGGCCGATTTTCACAAACAAACATTGAAAAAAAAAGTTGATGGTGCCCTCTTGACACACACCACGTGACCACAATCATTTTTATGCCAAAAAGTGGTACCTTTTTACCTGTATTTTACCCGACCTCGACAGCTTGTTCCGTTCAAAAGTTAAGGGGGGGAAGGACTTTTTACGTCCTCACTGTATATATATATATATATATATATATATATATATATATATATATATATATATATATATATATATATATATATATATATATATATATATATATATATATAAATATACTAGTTGGTACCCGCGACTTCGTCCGCGTACAATTTGTATTTTTTCCTGTTTTTTTTGTGTTGTTCCATCTAGCTTATGCCTGTGGCTTCCCGTTTCCCATTATGCCGTTATCTCGTTTGGGTGCCACAATTGATTTTACAGCGAAAGTAACGTTCTGTGACAGCTATTACAAATTCACTAACCCCTTTTCAACTCTTCAGCGACATAATTTTCAAGTTAGGTTAAACATGATTTCTTCATTTGTAATAGAGAGTCAAAATACGAATGTTCATGATCGTACCTCAAAAACTAACCGAAACCGCATACAAATTTTCACTCCCTATTTCACCCCTTTAGGGGATGAATGTCTAAATTCACTCAAACAGGTATTCCTTTATTTGTTATAATGACCCCTCAAATACACATTTTTATGACCCTAACTCAAAAACAGTTTAAAAGCACTGAAACACATTTGTAACAAAGACAAATACCAATGTTCATGACCCTAACCTAACTATAACGAAACCCTCATACTAACTGCCAATCCCCATTCAACCCCCCCCCCCCCATTTCACACACACAAAACACCGAAAAATGTATTTCTTCATTTGTAATGAAGACTTATAGTGGGTTTATAGATTCAATTAAACTAAGAATGAAACTAACAATTAAGAACTAAGAATGTTGAATACAAAAGAACGTATATGAAGGTTTATACATTTACGTCTGTCATTTAAATTAAGAATTAATAATTACAAAGTTGGTTAACTTTCAACTTAACAACTAAGAATTTAGAAATTTTGTTGATGAACGCGCAGAACGTGACATTTGAGAATGTCATCAATGTCATTGTTGAATTTGACGGGCTTGGTATAAATAGTGAGATTTTGGTGAAATTTTAGGTCCAATTTATCGTGTTAAATTAATTGTTTTTTTAGATATTTGATATGGATTGTGGAGATCAAGATGTTCTGGAAATGATAGGCGCTTTTCTGATTATTGTGACTACAACAGTTTTATTTATATAATTTTCATATGATGCTTGGGTTTCATCCATCATAATTCTTAGTTGATGTATATAAACACATTCTTAATTCTGTAATGATAATTCTTAATTATAAATTCATAATTGTTAGTTTAGTTGGATCTATAAACCCACTATTAAGACCTCAAACACCAATTTTCATGAGCCTAACCTAAAAACTAACGGAACCCTTATTCTAATTGCCAATCCCCATTTAACCTCCCATTTCAGACCATCAGGGAATTTTATTTTCAAAAACACAGAAACCTTGTATTTCTTCATTTTTATGAAAACTTAAAAACCAACGGTACTTCTATACAAAATTTCGACCCCCATTTTAACGGCTTTAGGATTGAATTTTCGAAAACCATGAAACACGTGTTTAATTGAGAGAACTCCAAAGCACTATCCTACTAGCATTTAGAAAAAACTTTTTTACAAAAAATTAAACCGACGAAATACGGAACTGGAAAGTAAAAAATAAAATAAACCTTCTTAGTCTCAATAACTAAGCTCCTAAACTAATGTAAGTGACTAATTTTGAGTCGGTGCCAAACAAACAAGCAAATGAATTAGGTAAGGCGTAAAATGATGGCATCGAGTTGGGCGGTGGCATTCTGATAATTTTTTCGAAGTAATTTAATGATCTTCGTTGATTGTTTGTTTGGCGCCGACTCAAAATTAGTTACTTACATTAGTTTAGGAGCTTAGTTATTGAGACTAAGAAGGTTTATTTTATTTTTTACTTTTCAGTTCCGTATTTCGTCGATTTAATTTTTTGTTAAAAAGTTTTTATTTTTCAATTTTTTGTTATCTACTTTTCTATTTTTATATTAAAAATTAACTGCTTGTTTTTTTATTACTTCCAAAAAACTTACTTACCCACCTTACTTCAACTATTACCAGTTAAATAATATGATTATCTACTTTTACTATTTGTTTTAATATAAATTATTTTTGTTGTTCTGGTTAGTTAATTTCATTACTTTGTATATCATTCCATCCTCTCATAGAATATAATGATTGTGATAATGACACTAGCGATCTGTCATTGTCAACTACATATGTGTGACAATGTTCACAAGTGAAAAATCAATTATCCCCTATTTTTCTACCCGTAAGGGTAGATAGTTTCATTCGAAATCCAAATATAAGGTATACCCTATCTATTAAAAAAAGAATCATCCAAATCGAAGATCCCAGTCCAAAGTTATGCCTGATAGAATCGGTTAACGGACCAGAATTCAGAGGGTGAGTGATCAATATCCTTCATTTCACTACCCTTAGGGGTGGATTTCATCTTTAAAATACAAATGGGACCAACTTCGAAGTACACCCTATCCACTGGAAAAAGAATTATCGGAATCGGACGCCTCAGTAAAAAGTTATGCTTGATCATACATAAAAAAAATGATAAAAAAATAAAATATACGCGTCGAATAGAGAACCTCCTCCTTTTTGGTTTCGTCGGTTAAAAATTGCATATGTATTGTCTGCACTTCAGATTGAAATATACTTATATTTAAACTAAACCTACCTTCTCTGTAAACTTCATTCACAAGTGTTGTGGCACTTCCTTCCGTAATATCTAAAGTTTTTATACTTGAACGAGGATTATCAGTTCTTTCCTGTGCTGGTCTTCTTTTTGGAGTTATACGCTTTGATCCCTTCTTCTCGTTTGGCAAATTTAAACAGCCTAGGCAAATTTTTTCCAGCCTAGGCTTTTGAGTTGCACAATCTGAAATCATCATTACCTTTATTTGATTCCTATATGAAGTAGAAAAACAAAATGAGATTCCTCCAGATGACTGCCATAAATTATATTCCTAGTATACAATGAAAAACTAGTTTTAGACACTCTATTTCGGACATTGACAGATTTTACAAGTGGTGAAACAATTATATTTTACAAAACTATCCTAATCATATTATTTATGTCTAGGCATACTGGCATATTTATATATAGGCATACTGGCAATTAGATTTCGTTTTTGAGTTTATATTATTTATCCAAGCCTTATATACATGTCAATTTTTGCCCGGAGTCCAAGTTTAGTGACTCTATATACGGAATACCTATTCTTTTCAGGAAACTTGTGGTTAGATTTCACGCTTTTCCTCCTATTACAACCAAACGCACAACAGCTCGGCGAACGAACTTTCGACTGGTATAAAAAAAATTGTTATTAGATAGTATTTACACAGCAAATCGTGAAAATAACACAACATCAGTCATATGGCGGCAATATAAACAACCCTACTCTTAATAGTTCAGTTCATCTCCGATAGGGGTCGTATCAGGATGATTAATTCTCCTATTGGGAAATCAGCTGTACACCACTTGCTGATCACAAAAAACATGAAGATTAAATGTGTTATGGACTGCCACCACAACAAATGAAATTAATTTTTTGGTATATAGGTATGACTGTTTCTTGCCAAATAATAATGGAAAAACTGAACCCCAAACCAATATACATTTTATAGCATTGGTAAGCGCCATAAGAGCTAAACTTGCCATTTTTAACATTTTTTGTATATTATAGAATGTTCTAGCATACAAATTAAAATGTTTCAATTTTCCGTTAAAATTAATATTTAAACACTTATATGTTCCAAGTTCAAAATGTTTCATGTCTGCGGGAAGAAGTTGCTCTCCATGACATCGATGTTTCACTCGTTAAATATAATATCGATAAAAACTGGGAATATTTTCCAACAAAGTTTTCTTTTCTCCCAAGACAGAAAATGATACTTTTTAACTTCCAATTGCAATTCTCTTCCAGGATTCAACACTTCTAGGTAGGTAGCCATGTTACAGAAGAGAAAACAATACTGGAAATTTTGGATGCCCAGAAAGTTGATGCAGTACTATCAGATATGGCTCCAAATGCCTCAGTACAGAAAACTCAAAAAGTTTGAATATAATACGTACTAGTTTTATAAAAACATTGGAACTATCAAACCGATCAGATCAGATTCCTCAGAAATTCATTTGTTGGGATGAAATTTCATTGGAATAAAGTGATTCAAATTATGGAATCATCTCGGGTACACCAATGAATCATGTTAGGCAGACAGGGTTAGGGGGGGGGGGGATTCTTTTAATTTTAAAAAGAGTTTGCTTTCGATTAATGCGTTCTTAATAAAAATAAATCCATCCAATTTTGAACCACATGAACTTAGCAGCCAAAGTTGGCAACAACAATTCTTGAATTTTGCCGAAGATACAGAGTCATTGTAATTTAATCTTTCAAAGATAAAATATGATTATTTCCGTCAAATTACGAATTCCAGCAAAGACAAAACATTTCTTTATGTGTCTGTTAATGAATTCTTACACGAAAAAGTTATCACAAAGTCAAAATAAAGTAATATATTTAAAAAACTCGATAAACTGGTTTTGCCGTCTTTTGATTAAAATAGCAGCGATGGCGTATAGTGGAAAATATGTATTTCCACCTGGAAAATGCTCTCCCACTCTCCAAAGTTATTGCAAAGTCAAAGCTTTTGATAAAACCTTAATCAATAAAATATTGAAATAATCAAAATTATTTGGCATTTTATGATCAAAACTGCCGCAATGGTCTACCTGAAATTGGCTCTCCTCTTCTCCAAAGTCAATGCAAAAAAAAAATATATGATAAAATGCTTCCAAAATAAAATAAAAATCCTTTGCATCTCGTGATTGAAATTGTAGGGACGGTATATGATGGAAAATATGTCTTTTCAATTAGAAAATGCTCTCACATTAACTCGCAGAGTTGGATCGTTTGAAAATATAATATGATAAATTGGTTTTGAAAATAAAAAAAAACTTTTTAACAAAAAATTAAACCGGCGAAATACGGAACTGAAAAGTAAAAAATAAAACTTCTTAGTCTCAATAACTAAGCTCCTAAACTAATCTAAGTAACTAATTTTGAGTCGGCGCCAAACAAACAAGCAAATGAATTAGGTAAGGCGTAAAATGATGGCATCGAGTTTCTGATAATTTTTTTGAAGTAATTTAAGGATCTTCGTTGATTGTTTGTTTGGCGCCGACTCAAAATTAGTTACTTACATTAGTTTAGGAGCTCAGTTATTGAGACTAAGAAGGTTTATTTTATTTTTTACTTTTCAGTTCCGTATTTCGTCGGTTTAATTTTCTGTTAAAAAGTTATTATTTTTAAATTTTTTGTGGCTGAAATCTACTACTACCCACCTTACTTCAACTATTACCAGTTAAATAATATGATTATCTACTTTTACTATTTGTTGTAATATAAATTATTTTTGTTGTTCTGGTTAGTTTATTTCATTACTTTGTATATCATTCCATCCTCTCATAGAATATAATGATATTGTGATAATGACACTAGCGATCTGTCATTGTCAACAACATATGTGTGCCAATGTTCACAAGTGAAAAATCCATTATCCCCTATTTTTCCACCCGTAAGGGTGGATAATTCCATTCGAATTCCAACTATGATCAACTATGAGGTATACCCTATCTGATAAAAGAAGAATCATCCAAATCGAAGATCCCAGTACAAAGTTATGCCTGATAGAATCGGTTAACAGACCAGAATTCAGAGGGTGCGTGATCAATATCCTTCATTTTGCTACCCTTAGGGGTGGAATTCATCTTTTGAATTCGAATGGGACCAACTTCGATGAAAACCCTATCCACTGGAAAAAGAATTATCGGAATCGGACGCCTCAGTGAAAAGTTATGCGTGATTATACATAAAAAAAATGATAAAAAAAATTAAATATACGCGTCCAATAGAGAACCTCCTCCTTTTTGGTTTCGTCGGTTAAAAAACATCTGCAGCGATGCGTATGGTGGAAAATATGTATTTACCTGAAAAACGCATTCGCACTCACAAAAGTTCTCACAAAATGAAAAAAAAAATCCTTTGCCGGCTCTTGTATTTTTCTGATGGCATTTTCCAAGTGAAAATGCACATTTTCCACCATACGCCATATCTGGAGTTTTGATCATGATATGGCAAATTATTATATCTTTTTTTAATTTTTGAAATCATTCATTCGTACTATTTCTTCTGAAGCTCTGACTTTGTGAAAACTTCCGTGAGTGGGAGACAGTTATCAAGGTAGAAGTACATCTTTGTTCCAGCTATGTCGTCGGTGCAGTATTGATCATAAGAGTAAAAATTAAATTTTTTAAATGAGTTTATTGTTTTTTTAATGCATTCCTTTATTTCGACTTCCTAATGACTTTTCCCTGTAAGATTTAATTATCTTATTCAAAATGAAATGTTTTCCTTTGCTGGAACGATGCATACTTCGTAATTACATATAACCTTTGAAAAATCGAATTACGATGTCTCTGTATCATACGCAAAATTCGAAAATTCTGGTTTCCAACTTTGATTGCTAAGTTTACATCTAATTTCATTCAAATCCGTAATTCCAAAAGTGCATAGTGTGGCTTGCCATCTATTATGGAGTAGCGAAAGCTCGATGGGTTAATCGAAAATAGAAATTTTGTAATATTTATGCTAGTTTAACTAATGGCAGAGAGATGGCCAAGTGTTTTTTCTCAAAATGCCTGGTAATCTGAAAGGCGATTGTTAGACTAAAAATGAAGGCAAATATCGCGTCATTTTCGAATATCATGCCAAAAATCATATATATATATATATATATATATATATATATATATATATATATATATATATATATATATTGTAATGTAATGATGGTTTTTATATTATGAATTTTTATATAATTGAATTTTGTTGTTATTATTATTATTCTTATAAATATACTTTTTGCACCGCGTTGGGCGACATTTGTTATGTTTTGATATTTGCAAAAATAAAATTGTTTTTATCAAATGAAGATTGCTATCAATTTTTGCTATTCTTGTGAGCCAAATTGTTATGATATAGATAGATATTTTTTGCCCTGTATAATATTTTATATGATGTAATAATAATTGCTAGCGAACGTCACTGTTCTCTCGTCACGTTGCTGCCAATTGTTATCACTTCCTTACCACAGCTAAGCTCAGTTGGTACGCCCCTTGTCTCAGATAGCCGGTTCAGGCAATAGAGCCACTAGCCACTGCTTGATGTGCCAGATTTCAATTTATTCAATGGTCATAAATATGATTGTTGATCATTATAGAAAACAAACGACAGAGTATCAAAAAGCAATTATTTCCTTCATTCAGGAAGACTTAATTTTACCTGGCCTACGAGAAATAACTTATTCTAATGTGAATCTACAAATATTCACGGATAGTCATGAAAAACAAATCATGGATAGATAGACACAACCTCACTTTTTCCTTGAGAGTGAAGTTTTTCTTTATGGTTAAAAATAAACTGAAATAAAGTTCTTCAGATGTGAGATACGTTATTTGTGAAATTGTTCAGGACCGGATGTGCACTATGAAAGTTTTATACCTGTCTGGAACTGTCAGTGTTCAAGATATACCCCGAAACTGAATCCCTTCTCACTCCACGCGCTATCAGGAACTCCAATACCATAAATCAGGAACCATACAGATGCAGAAATCAGCTTTGGATACTTGGATATGTTGTATAATTAAGGTAATATTGGTTTTTTGCTTATACTGTTGAAATTATTCCATTTTTCTTTCTCCAAAAATATATCGTGGCATTCTTTTTAAATTTATTTTCGATCTCTCCCCGGCTTTGTTTGTTGCTCCATAGGATACCAATTTTCCTCGTTCCTTTCCATTTGAATTTTTGAATTCGCGCACTAAATTGTCACATTTTCACTGTTTGGGTTTATTTTTCATAACTTATACATAAAATTATTTTTTCATTCTTATGAACTATGTACAATTTCAATAATAATTGCCTCTGACACTCTCCCATTGTTATTCCCTCACAATTTCAAATTCTACATGTGACCATCTGTTCCCTGATTGGCTATTGTAATCAAGAAGTTTGCTGTTCTACCATTGGCTACTTTTAGTTAGCTACAATTTCATATACTGTATGTTTCAAATTTATAATTTTGTTGATCTCATTTTATTCATGAAAATTTTGTAAATCTAGACTTTTTGTTATCTTATGAACAATTATGGGTTATAATCATTATGACAGTGTATGAAATTGATTGTGTTATAGTATTTTGACATTTTTATCTATCCATATTATACATAGGCATATAAAAGAAATAGAACTTCAAAAATTATGTAAAAACAATCTCTTGAAACTAATAACTATTTAGTAATTATTCTTTTTGTGGGTTTTTTCCTTTTAAAATTTATAACTGGTTTTTCATAACATAACATATATATATATATATATATGTTATATCTCACTTTTCACTGAAGACTTTTTAAAAACAATTACTACTTCAAAAAGGAGTATAGTAGACTCCTTTGGACTTTATTTGGAAAATATAATAATACAACTTAAACTACTCGACTGAGTGTCTGAAAACAACTAGTTTCTAATGATGCCTCGCAGGGCTATTTATAATGTAACGTAAATAAACTTAACTTGGTTTCACTAATTTATTTAACACTTAATATACAACTTAATTTATATTATTAACTACGCTACTGTATAGCTCGATCGTATGGGCTCGTTCAGACTGTTTACTCCCTCTTGGGGGCTGTCTATTTATCTCCGATACAGCATTCTCGATGTTTCGAATTCTGCCAGTTGGCGTCTAGCATGTTCTAATTGCTTCCAATATTGACCGTTGTTTTTCGCGGCAGGGCGACTGGATGGTTCTCGAATATCTCCGGGGATGATCTCATCGCTGTCGATGGCGACGCGGGAGGCGACAGGTCCGGCCTAGGTTCGTTACATTGCCCCCTTCTTAAAGACATTTCGTCCCGAAATTTCATCCTTGGAGTGTGACGATATCTGCATGACTCCCCATATCTGCACCGTGAAGTTCGATGGAAGTAACACTCCACGGTCTTCATGATCGGTCGTGGAAGAGGGTTACAGCAAACCAAAATCTTGACGCCGCTGGATCTGAATATCGCCTCCAGCATACTTCTTAGGACTCTCCAGTCCAACCCATCAATACCACAGGACAATTTTGGAATTGCTAGATCCACCAGATTCTGGTCCACCATAGTATCTCTTAGTTTGGTGAGACTCTTCCAGACATCTTCATAGGACGGTTTATCTTGGGAATGCCTCTTGGTAACTAGGTAGTAGATGTTTCTCTGGCCTTTCTTCAACTGTAGTACCCCACCAACTTCTGGATTCTGCTCCCGCAGTGTTTGGAGTTGACCAAATTTCTTGGAGAACACTACGGCGATGCCCCTGGACATTCGAAGATCTTCTGCCACACAGTGCGCTAGTGCGTAGTCAGCAGGCACCTCGAAAAGGTCTCGTGACTCCTCTCTAGTAACCCCATGTAGAACTTTCTGCCCGTTTGAATACAAGGACATAAACTTCTCGAACGTCATATCATCCTCCGGTGGCTTGAGGGTGCGAACTTGGTCATGGTTTCCAGCATAAGGGGCCAACCTGTTGAAATGGACGACCCTTGGTTTCCCTCGGGGTGGCTTATGGATTCGGTACACAAGGTCGTTTATCCTTTTCACGATTTTATACGGGCCTTCCCACGAGTTCCGCAACTTTGGTGATAGTCCACGACGACGTTTGGGGTTGTACAGCCAAACCAGGTCATCAACCTTAAATCCTCCTGCGTCGGCCTTGATGTCATAGGTCTTCTTCATTTTATCGCTGGCACTCTGGATGTTCAACCGGACTCGTTCGTGGATGTCGTCCATTCTCTGCCGAAGTTTGCTGACGTAGTCCTCTCCCGCAGTGTCTTGTCCTGGCGGTATCCCAAACTTCAGGTCACAAGGCAGTCGCAGTTCTCGGCCCATTATAATACTAGCAGGAGTTTGACCGGTTGACTCGTGTACTGCGGATCGATAGGCCATCAGGAACAAATGAAATCTGGTCCCAGTCTCTTTGATGGTCAGAGACAACCTTGGACAAGTGGCGGTTGATCGTCCTGTTCATCCGTTCCACCATTCCATCGGACTGCGGATGTAGGGCCGTGGTTCTTGTCTTGCGGATGTTCAGCAGTAGACATATTTCTTGGAAAAGGTTGGATTCGAAATTTCTGCCTTGATCCGAGTGCAGCTCCATTGGAATACCGAATCGACATATCCACTCTTTCACCAAGACGTCGGCGACGGTGATGGCTTCCCTGGTTGGGCGGGCATGGCTTCCGCCCACTTACTGAAGTAGTCCATTGCCACAGGATGTATTTATTCCCGTGGTCGGATACGGGAAACGGGCCGGCGATGTCAATGGCGATTCTCTCGAACGGGCTGCCTACGTTGTACTGACGCATCGGGGCCTTGGGTCGTATTCGAGGGTCCATTGCTAGCAGCGCATACAGCGCACTTCCTGCACCAGTCCTGGACGTCAGCTTGACACTTGGCCCAGTAAAACCGTTGCCTCACTTTCTGCAGGGTCTTCGTCACTCCCAGATGTCCTCCGGCGACTCCATCATGGATTTCCGCAGCACTTCCTCTCTTCTGTTCCTGGGAACAATTATTTGGCGTCTGTCTTCCCCACCAATATCGGCCTCAACACACGTTTCAGGATCCCATTGTCCAGAATAAGAGAGTTCCATTGTGCCCAATAGGACTTAACAGCCGGCGAGTAACCTGCGACTTCCTGCCATGATGGTCTTCGATTGCCCTTCTTCCAGCTGACGACTAAGCCAAGGTCGGGGCTCTCTCTTGGTCTTTCTGGATCTTGCTGTCATTCCAGTTGTCATCCATTGCCGCGGTTCTACAAAGTGTTGCTTCTTTCTCTTCTGCTCGTCGGCAATGTGAGCAATCATCTGGACATGGTCTTCGCGACAAGGCATCTGCATTCTTATGGCTAGTTCCGGCTCGATGTTCGATCTCGAAATCGAATTCTTGGAGTCTCTCGATCCAACGTGCTACTTGACCCTCAGGATTTTTGAACTGTAAGAGCCATTTGAGAGCTGCATGGTCAGTTCTCAACGGAATCTTCTTCCATACACGTACTTGTAGAAGTGTTCCACTCCCTTTTACAACAGCTAATAGCTCTCGCCTGGTGACACAGTAATTGCGCTCGTGGTTTGCTAAGCGTCTTGCTGAAATAACCAATGACCTTCTCCTGTCCCTCCTGGATCTGAGATAGGACAGCTCCAAGTCCCACGTTGCTGGCGTCCGTATCCAAATGAATTTCCTTCGGGTGGGGATAGCTCAGTATAGGTGCGTTGATCAAAGCTCCTTTCAGCTTCCTGAATGAATCTTGACATTCTTCGGACCACTGGAACTTTGTTTGGCCTTCCGTGAGCCTGGTCAGTGGTTTAGCGATGTTGGCGAATACCAGCACATATCGGCGATAGTATTGCAATAAACAAAGGAAACTTCGAAGTTGGTAAAGGTCTTTTGGGATGGACCAATCCTTAACAGCTTTAATCTTCTGGTCATCCACTGCTACTCCTTCTCCAGAGACAACGTGGCCGAGGTATCGAACTCCTTTTTGGAACAGTTTGGCATTTCTTAGGGCTCAGCATCAATCCGGAGTTCCTCAGTCGCAGGAATACTTCCTCCAAGTTTTCACGTGGTCCTCAAACGATCTGCCGACCACAATTATGTCGTCAGGATACACTAGACACGTGTTCCATGAGAGTCCCTTCAGTACTGTTTCCATCAATCTTTCGAATGTGGCGGGAGCATTACAGGCCCGAATGGCATAACGGTGAACTGCACAATCCTGAGCCGATGGTAAAAGCAGTCTTTTCTCGATCTTCCTGAGCCAGTTCTACTTGCCAGTATCCACTCTTCAGATCAAGGGTCGAGAAAATCGTGGAACCAGCCAACGTGTCTAGGGTGTCATCTATTCTCGGGAGAGGTAACTGTCCTTCTTCGTGACATTATTAAGTTGGCGATAGTCTACACAAAAAGCGTGTCGATCCATCCTTTTTCTTCACCAGTACGACTGGAAGGGGGACCAGGGACTGTAGATGGTTCGATAACTCCTTCTTTTCCCATATCGCTGACTATTTTGTCAGCCTCTTCCTTCTTGGCAAGAGGAAGTCTTCTTGCTGATTGCCGGATCGGTCGGGCACCCCAGTATCAATCTTGTGCTGGACCACATCAGTTCGACCCCCTTTTCCTTGTCCGGTATCGAAGATGTCTTGGTACTTCTTAACTAAATCTCTTAGTTTGGGCTGTTGAGCTGGTTTATGTCTTTGGAAGAGATGGCAACTAATTTTTCTAGTTCTGTGGGCGAAGTTGTTGGGTTGGCTAATCGTACCTCGTACGCCCCGGATCACAGATGAGAACTGACGAGCAGTGCCCCAAAATTGTTCCTTACTTCAAGGTCACTGGCAAATAATTGACAATCCTGACCCTTACCGGCACAAATTTGTCACCACGCAACAAGGTCTTCCCTAGTGCAATCCCTCGTCCAATTTTCTCATCATGAAGTTTGGGCTCGAACATCACACGTCTCCACTGCTCGCACTTCCGTCCAGGCGAGCCTCCAGAATGGTTTCAGCCCTCTCGGTACGCTTACATCTTCAGCCAACAGCACACGGATCAACTCCTCACTTCTCCCATGAAGCACCAGCTCTTCTCCGTTGACACGTAGGACGCCGTCTTTGAAATCAATTCAAACCCTCTGAATTCATGATGTCCATTCCGATGATTGCATCGTCTTCGATGTCCGCTACAAGTGCCTGATGTTTCACTTTAGTGCTGCCCAAAATTATTTCAATCGGTAGCTCGCCATATACAGTAGCTGGCTCCCCTGTTGCTGTGCGTAGCTTCCAAGTTGTCGGTTCAATCCGTCCCGGCGTTCTGGCAAAGGAAGGCCCGAGAATTGTCCTAGTCGCACCTGTATCTAGCAGCATGGTGCAAGGCTCGTTATTGATGAGACCGTCTACGAAGACACCTTTGTTCTGTCGTTGAAGGATAGCGACATATGCGTTGTTAACCGGGGCTGCCGGACATGCCGACGATTGCCTTCTCGTCGACCTTCTTTAGTTTTCCTGCATCGAGGTCGATGAATGTTGGACATTTGCTACGCACATGTCCAATTTTCCACAATTCCGGCATCTTATCTGTCTTCTCTCAGGCAACACTTCCTTCATCACTTTTCTTATGGCAGCTTCCAAGTTAGCAGGTTCCTGTAGGTCTTCCTCAATCGTTTGAACTTTACTTTTTGGGTTTGCAGCATTGTTTTGCTGCCTCGAATTCAAAGCGCGTGCCAGTGCGTCTACAAGATGTGTTGGACGAGCTAATATCAACGCTTGTCTGGTTTCTTGGTCACGGAGTCCATCCAAGAATGCCTGAACCGCTAATCGCTCCATTACATTTTCCGGTGTGGCTGGATATGCGAGACGAACCAAGCGTGCAATGTCAGCTTCGAATTCTTGTAAGGATTCGCCCGATTTTTGGCAGCGATTTTTCAGCTGGGAGTGGTATACGTGTTCCAAATGGGCGTGGCCATATCGTAATTCTAGATGTTTAATCAGCTGATCATAGTCCTCCTGTTCTTGGGCGGTGAGAGTTTGTAGAATATTTGTCGCTTCTCCACGTAATGCAAGTGTCAGTGCTACAGCTCTTTCCCCTGCATTCCATCCGTTTTGCTTTGGCCGCTGCTTCAAACTGCCGGCGGTAATTTGCCCATGGAGTTTTCCGTCGAACTGAGGGCGGCTTCATGGAAGCTTCCTATTTCTGAAATGACCTTGACATCTTTTATACCCTCTTGAACTTTATCCACGTTCAAACTCAAGTCCAGCATTGCATTTTCGTTAACCATCTCTGTGGAGGACGCACTATTAATTTGTTTTCCAGCTTACTGATCGTTTCCTTTATTTTGTCCATTTCTGCCTCGATTCCGTCTTTGATTCCATCGCTGATTATTTCCTTCATCTTGTCCATCTCTGCCTCGACCCATCTTTGATTTTATCTACCTCCGTGTTCATTTGCTCCCTAATTTTATCTATCTCTGTCTCAACGGTTCCCATTCTTTCTTCTAGAAATTAGCCACACCACACAATTCTTTTTTAGGCCTTCTGTGTTTTCCAGGAACTTCTCTTCCAGGCTTCTTGAATTTTCTAGAAGCTTCTCTTCCAGATTTCTAGAATTTTCTTGAAGCTTCTCTTCCAGATTTCTAGAATTTTCTTCAAGCTTCTCTTCCAGATTTCTAGCATTTTCTTCCAGGCTTCTTGAATTTTCTAGAAGCTTCTCTTCCAGATTTCTAGCTTTTCTTCCGGCTTCTTGAATTTTCTTGAAGCTTCTCTTCCAGATTTTTAGCATTTTCTCTTTTTTGCCAGGCTTCTTGAATTTTCTCGAAGCTTCTCTTCCAGATTTCTAGAAAGCTTCTCTTCCAGATTTATAGAATTTTGTTGCAGTTCTTCTTTCACGGATTTAGTAGTTTCTTCGAGTTTATTCATTACCAAACTTAAATCGCCTCCGGGAACTTCGAATAAAAATGTTTCGGGGTCCTCACCTTCTTGTATAAGTCCTTCTGCAAGTCTTTCCTGGAGTACTTGCTTTTTACCCGTTGTTTCCAGTTCCCTTTCCTCCAATTCCTGTTTCAATTCCGCTACCTTCAAGTCCGCAAGGCGCACTTTTCTTGAACACATTTTGTCTTTGACGAGGTATCAGTCTGTTTCACACGAAAAGTTTATCAGTTTGTTAAAAATTCACTTCGCGAATTCTTTTCCACGGGCCACCAGTCTATTGTCTGTTCACGCGAAGAGTGTTCAGTTTATATTCCCACGCACATTTCCACTTCGCGAAACCGGCCCTGCATTTTCTGTTTCACGCGAACAATCAGTTTATATCCACCCTTGTCCACTTCGCGAAAACCGGGCCACTGTCTATTTTTGGGCGTACAAAAAGGTCTATCAATTTATTTTTCTGACTATCCACTCCACGATCACTTGTTTATTTTCAAAATCTCACTTCCGACACCAATTGTAACGTAAATAAACTTAACTTGGTTTCACTAATTTATTTAACACTTAATATACAACTTAATTTATATTATTAACTACGCTACTGTATAGCTCGATCGTATGGGCTCGTTCAGACTGTTTACTCCCTCTTGGGGGCTGTCTATTTATCTCCGATACAGCATTCTCGATGTTTCGAATTCTGCCAGTTGGCGTCTAGCATGTTCTAATTGCTTCCAATATTGACCGTTGTTTTTCGCGGCAGGGCGACTGGATGGTTCTCGAATACCTCCGGGGATGATCTCATCGCTGTCGATGGCGACGCGGGAGGCGACAGGTCCGGCCTAGGTTCGTTACAATAATATTAGAACAATGGTGACGCTGCTTAGATCAGCGAAATATTATCCTATAGTCAGTCTCTGAGAGCGGACGTGATGACCCTGGGATGATAGCAAGTCAGCAGTTTCCTGGAAGGTAACCTGATACTCCTGGGATGGCCACTGGTTATCTTGCATATAACATATATATATATATATATATATATATATATAAATATATAAACAGTGGGGAATAACGGGGATCTTCAGTCAGCACAAGTGTTGAACTATGAAAAACTCTTTAATACGATGGACCGAGCTTTCGTTTCAATTTTGAAACTTCTTCAGGGTCCTAAAATATGTAAATGACATTATTGTGAAAAAAATACTCAAAATGAAGGAAGTACTTACAGTAATCTGAGTGGATGATAAATGAACATTAACTTAAAAAAAAAACGTAAAATATGTAAAAATTTGTCGGAATGGTGTTATATCTCTGACGCTCCGAGTGACATTGAAGGATTTGAAATGACAACCTATGATTAATTGTCAGAAAAATATAAAATATGGCTCGGTCCATCGTATTAAAGTTTTTCATAGTTCAACACTTGTGCTGACTGAAGATCCCCGTTATTCCCCACTGTTCATACCAATTTTCAGTCGTTATTTCTAAATTTATTTATATATATATATATATATATATATATATATATATATATATATATATATATATATATATATATATATATATATATATATATAACTACGAATATTGGTAACTGGCCATAAGAGCAATGCAATGAAAGTGAAGTCGGGTTATATATGTCTTTCCTTGTCATATTGGCAGCCTGTAGTTATGGTAACTGAAAATCGACCAATACGAAAATGGAGGCGTAAAATGTATTGGTTGATATTCGATTGCCATAACTACGCCACAGATGTGCTATTCTCGAATCATATTCGTATAGGAATATGAATTGCTCTCTCTGTGTCTTCCACTTACATATTCTTCATCGGAACATCATTTTCTTTTCGTATGAAAATTCCCACGTATGGTTCGAGAATAGTTGCCCAGATCTGTGACTACGTCTGCCAATATGACAAGGAAAGATATATAAAACCCGACTTCACTTTCAGTGCATTGCTCTTATGGTCCGTTATGAATATTCGTAGTTAATAAATATATGGTAATAACGTGGATTACATAAACAGTAATTTGCTGTGAAGTTAAAGTAATCTGAATACAGAATAGGGAACACGCACCAGTTTGGTCCTCAAAAATTACATTTTGTGAAAATAAATAGTCAAATCCCAATATTTTGCGAAATTTTCAAATTTAAAGGTGCTCCTCAATACAAACATAAATTGAACCTCACTTTAAGGGCGGGTTGTATCACCTCTGGGCATCTTTGGATTTGCTTACTGCAGGTTCTCTCTCTTTTTATTGCCATGATCTAGAAAGAGAGAACATATAGTACACCTTCACCAAAGGTGACCAGGTGTGTTACAACCCGCCCTTAATGGGATCTTTCAGTAACAATGGAAGATATCGTGATAATAAAAATATTATGGCAACATATAAACGACGACAGATGAAATTATAGTTGACAGTTCGAAGCAACTAGCGGTAAAAGTTTGAACTGTGTGAAATAACGATGCATACTTCCACCAGAGACGCTAGGAGTACGTTTTTGAATGAGCTGAAAAAATTGGCGTTTTCAATTTGGAATTACGGAAAACATTAAACATTTTTTCAATTTCTGAATTTGATGCTGAGCTTTCTAGTTGGTAATCTTTGTGTGTAAATCAAAATATTTTAGAAAAGGATGCACATGCGTGTTTCCTATTATTTTCCTTCTCAACAGCGTCTCACTATTTATAAAGCTCAAATTTGCCTTATAACACTGTTCTCATGTGTGAAGATCTGCGACCAATCAAACACTGAAGCTCTTGGCAGTGTTGTCAATATAAACTTCCCAAAAAATACTCTCAGGTGCTTTATACACATATCTCGCGCTCGACTTTTGCCATTTCTCACAAATCTCTCACGATAATAACATTGACAATAAAGTAGTATATTTAAAAAACAGATTTTCTTAATGGCAACAATGTCCTAGAAACCCAAGAGAAAAAGTGTTTGATAACATGAGTTTTTTCTAAGAGACGTTAAATGATTTTTTCAAAGTGAGAAATTAATGTATCTGAATTTTTTTTTTTTAACATTGACATCTAATATGACTTTCATTGAATTGCTCTTATGGCCAGTTATCAATATTCGTAGTTAATAAATATATGATTAAAGAGAGATGGCACGATGGAAAAATAACTTTTTCCTAAAAACTATTGAATACAAATGCTTTCATAACACCACAGATCACACAGGATAGGTGGTCTGTGCATAACACGAAAGAAGATTGGCAGACTTCGAAGTAACGTGCATTATTGCCGAATTTCATATCTTTTTTTGCTAGTTTAATTTTCTTTCAATAAGAAAATATGAACTGGCTTCGAAAATGAAAAAAAAAAACCTCTGGTCGGGGGACCCCGTCAGGACTGGTAGAAATCGTCACGAAATATCAAGCAATACTATACCTATATATTCCAAGCTCCTCTGCTACAGTAAAAGTTATTTTACCAGAATTTATGTTATATTATAATTTTCAATGGGGAAAGTAAGGAGGTATAATGTATTTTTCTTACGTTACATTTTCTATCAGTTAATACCTACCGCAAGCCTCGTAAAGGAACTTTGTTCCAAAAATGTTATGGCCATAACTGCAGCAATGGCGTATGTTGGAAAAAATGAATTTCTAGCTGGAACCAGATTATCGCATTTTTCTAAAAGCCCTTTACGAGATCTAGCTGAAAATACATATTTTTGACTATACAACATCGCTGCAGTTTTGATCATAAGATATTTTAACCATATTTTTTTGTTTTGAAGCCAGTTTATCTTATCATCTTCATTAGATCAGACTCTTAATGAGATTTTGGGTAGGAGGAAAATAATTTTCTAGGTGGGAAAGTACATATTTCGCACCATACCACATTGCTACTGTTTTGATCATAAGATGCCATTTTTTTTTCAAAGCCTGTTATCATATTTTCACTTATATAATCTCCCTAGAGCATGAATTATTGCCGGAAATTTTTTGAGTACATGAATTTTCTTTAAAAATTAATGTACGAGACAAATTTTCAGCAATTAATTCAAGCACGTGGGGGATTCGGTAAGAAAATTTTATACCGGAATTATATTTAAATGGAAAACATTAAGTAAATATTTATTTTGACGTTATTCACAAATAAATAGAAGGCTGTGTGTAATGGGAGTTTTGGGGGAGATTTTTTTCTGATTTTCTTCGTTCCTAGTTAAATTAAAAATAAAAAATCAGATATTTTTAGTAAAATTATATGAAAGTGGATACGTTCGTATTGCAGGATAAATTTTTCAATTTTCCCCGTGCCCTAGTAAAATAAAATATATATCAGATAAATTTTTAGGGATATTTTTTTTCCCGTGCCCTAGTAAAATAAAATTTATAATATCAGATACATTATTATATAAAAATAATTGATTTCATATAATTTTCTTACTTGTTTACATGGAAATTACTACAAACAAAGGTAAAAAAACCCAAATTATTTTCATATTCTTTTAGGTTTAATTCTAAGAAAAATTAATATTACGGTAATAATTTGTTTTTAAAAATTAAAGGGTTTTCTTTATTCCAAATAGAATGTTGTTGGCGTATGTTGCCGGTTGAAAAAATATTTTGTAAAGTTAGCCATGGATTTGACATTCACTACTCCTGTCAATCAATATTTTATTTGTGGCATTATAGGTTCCTCATAACATTGTATACAATCATAAGTTAGTAAAAAAGTGATAATAAAATGAACTTTCAATCGTATGAATTGTGTTCCTTTTGCAAAGAATCACAGCACATTAAAATGTACCATAAAAATGTAAAATATCTAACATACCTAGTGGAAGACTCTGGATTAAATCCTGAGCGAGAAAACTTATTTGAAGAGATTGGCAACATTCTGCGTGATATTGTGCCTTCTTTTGGACACAAATCTAATACTCAAAGAAATAAACTGGTGTCTCAGTATTATTTTTATTTTATGAAACACAGGCATATTGTTAAAAAAAAACACCGGTTCTGTGTTTTATTCACCACTTAGGAAAGAGGAGATAGAAGTGGAATTTTTGAAAAATTTAAAATTAATTAATGATATTATAGAATGTACACCTTAATAAATTGTTGTAATATTTCCAACTTATAAAGTAAGTAAATAAAAAATATTGTCAATATTATTTTTGTCTAATTATATGATAGCTGTCATGTGCCGGGAAATTTCCACTTATTAATTTTACGTCTACATGCTAATGTGGATGAAAAACATTCAGAAAATTTGCTGGTTACCATAGTAACAATGTCGAAATAAAGCATCTGATTGGTTGAAAATGACTGGTATAAAACTTTCTTCAAAGCTTCGACTTCAGACTTGTGAGAATTTCGGTGAGCGGGAGAGCCTATGTCATCACTACACTTTTGATCGTAAGATGGCAAATAATTTTTTTTAATTTCAAAACCATTTTATTGTAATTTTATCAAAATCTGACTTTCTGAGAACTTGGTTGGTGGGAGAGCATTTTCCCGCTGGAAAAACATACTTTTCACCATACTCTATAGGTGCAGTTTTGTTTATGTTTTCCAAACCCGTTTATCTTTTTTAAAAAGCTCCGACTTTGCAAGAACTTTCGCAAGTGGAAGAACAGATGAAAAAACAAATTTTCAACAATACGCCATTGCTGCAGTTTTGACCATGAGGGGGCAAATTATTATATAAATTTTCGAAATCAGTTTTGTTTTATATTAAAGTATTCTGTTATTTTGACTCCATAATGACTAGCTATGGAACCTTATGGCAAGGGTTTTACTTTATTGCATTAGATATCTTATTTCACATATCCGCAGCATGTGTACAAACAATTTGGTGATTTTTACATCAAAGGCCATGTTTCCAATCAAATAACAGATTAGGTGAGTCATACACAAATATATTCTCGATACTTTTTTGGGAATGATAACCTTCCATAATCTGAAAACAAAAATAAATGAATCGGGAAATCTATACAAATGTAGAATGGCAAAGAAATTACTTTGCCTCAATAAGTAATTGCGTACACCAAATTATTTTTCAAGGAAAAAATATTAGTCAGCTACTTGTAGGTATTCCAAATTTTGCCTATCCGAAGAAATTATTAAATCGAGCTACTTCTCTATACACTATTGACGTTTCGGGGACTGTATACCCATTCAAGTTTTCAAAAATCTTGTGAATATCAATTACATTTCTTAGTTGTCACTGAAATTCTCGCAAAATTTTCTGAATGTGATCTTTTTGGACGTAACGTAATTATACAAAAAAAGATTGCGTTCTCAAAAAATGACCAGAAATACATGGGGAACTGGGAAATTTGGTTGATATTCACAAGTTTTTTGAAAACGGGAACATATATAGTCGATAGTATATAGAGAAGTATATTTGATTCAATAATTTTTTTCTGTCATGCAAAACTTAGAACATAAAAAGTTAATTAATTAGTGAAAACTATTATGGTTTATTGAAAATTATAAAAGGGCAAAAATAACACAATGGTGAATACAAAAATAGTGAAGTGAACAATGGGGATATATACCAAAAAACAAATACATAAAAGTAACACTTACATTATAATAAAAACCCAGGGAAGGAGATGTGTCATCATGGACTGGCAGCATAAACAGGCACAATAAAAAGAACCGAGCCAAAAACAATCATTTCAATTTATATTAAAAATATCGTTGAGTCATGATTTATTGCGCTTCCTATTGCAGAATCAGTATCCTTGCCATTCAGTACTCAGGAATTGAATTGTAATCCGACACCTGTTAATGAACGGCGATGAACTCTGAATATGCAGGAAATACTGTATTTCAATAAATGTGATACTGAATGATGAATTACTAATAAATAAATGAACTATGGAATTTTCCACTCTGGGCTTAATTATGTTCAAATTTAATTCTGAATTTTGAAAAAGAAATATTGCTATATTTATATCGGGTAATATTTTTCATACTTGACAATATACTTGAAGGCAAAATTTTTTCATCCTCGATTTTATCCATTGTTGTCAAGTCACATTTTAAGAAGCATTAATCTCATCAGCACAATCTCACTCTATATTTACCTCGTTGGAAAACTATTTTTTTATGCAGATTCTTTTCCTAAGAAATTGATTGAAACATTAATTTATTATACTTTTGTGCCAGAACACTAAAGCTGCTATTTATATTCGACTGAACAACAAACAAATCATTTAAGAGGTTATGTTTTTATGGCGGATGCAAGTATATGTTGTGAAAGAATTACCAAGAAAAATTTAGTGGATTTGTGTTAATTGATCATATGATTTTATATTTTCACAATGATTATGATAAAATCCTTGTCAGATGTAACTTGCATGTTCTTTGAGCAGGGTGGATTATTACTTGTCTAGGTATGTTATTTGATCCAAGGGCCAAGTCATAGTTGAAGTATTTGATACACGTTATTCAAATCAATAAAACTAGAATTTGGAATGGTTTATTTTCAGTTGTTTTTCTTATAAACAGTAATAGAAATATATAAACTACTTATAAACAGTAATAGAAATCTTATATGAAGTACTAGATTTCAATCTGAATCTGAAACAAAAGAGAATTATTCGATAATTAAAAGAAAAAGCATACATAGAAAAATATTGTGTTATGAATAAGTTCCTCAGTAAAAGATATCAACATTTTCTTAAATTCAGGTTTCAAATTTCATAAAACATCATTGGAAAATATATATTTTGAGTAAACAGGTGTTTCTCAACAAGTATACTAAGTTAATTAATATATAATAGGTTTGAAAACTTGGTATGAATCTTTCTGTATCTTTTAATGCAGACATTATCATCGTTGAATATCAAATTAACAAATACCCATTATTTACAGACAATTATTATACTAGTGTCTCATTAGCAACTGAACTTCTGACTGAACGCATTTGGTTGGCACTTTGCGTTGTGACTGACCGAAAATACAATGCAAAGGAAGTTGGACAGAAAAAGCTCAAGCCAAAAGACATTTATGCAAAAGAACGGAATTATGGTTTGTAAGTGACGGGTGTGAAGACAGCCACGGTTTTCGATCTGGCAACACTGCCTTTCGTGAGCACGCGCTTGATTAGAAAGAACCGTTTTGTGTTCCCGGTCAGTTCGCTAATCTCTTCAGCATCTTATTCTCAAACTGGGAAGGTATTATCATTAACGGAGGAAACAAATGATCGCGCATTAGGAAAATGGTAATCATATGTGATATATCAAGTGAGAAATTATATTTCCAAATTAAGCCATATTTTGGGTGGGTCGGTGGATGTGTTTATCTTAAAATCGAACGACGAGAGGGGTGTAGAAGAAAATTTAGGTAGTGACCCGCAAAAGTCATTGTCGGGCCGTCAGAGGGGGTACAGAATTTTTTGAAAAATTCAAATATTCACTGAAACTTTATAAGGCGATGGCACGCATAATGAATGTGTACAAAATGATCTTATACGTATTAACATATTTCTACACCCGCAAAAGTCATTGTCGGGCCGTCAGAGGAGGTACAGAATTTTTTGAAAAATTCAAATATTCACTGAAACTTTATAAGGCGATGGCACGCATAATGAATGGGTACAAAATGATCTTGTACATATTGACTTTATTTCTACCCCGCAAAAGTCATTGTCGGGCCGTCAGAGGGGTACAGAATTTTTTGAAAAATTCAAATATTCACTGAAACTTTATAAGGCGATGGCACGCATAATGAATGGGTACAAAATGATCTTGTACATATTACTTTATTTCCACACCCGCAAAATCATTGTCGGGCCGCCAGAGGAGTACAATTTTAAAAATTCAAATATTTACTGAAACTTTATAAGGCGATGGCACGCATAATGAATGTGTACAAAATGATCTTATACGTAATACTTTCATTTCCACACCCGCAAAAGTCATTGTCGGGCCGTTAGAGAAGGTACAGAATTTTTTGAAAAATTCAAATATTCACTGAAACTTTATAAGGCGATGGCACGCATAATGAATGGGTACAAAATGATCTTGTACATATTAACTATATTTCTACACCCGCAAAAGTCATTGTCGGGCCGTCAGAGGGGGTACAGAATTTTTTGAAAAATTCAAATATTCACTGAAACTTTATAAGGCGATGGCACGCATAATGAATGTGTAAAAAATGATCTTATCGAATACTTTCATTTCCACACCGCAAAAGTCATTGTCGGGCCGTTAGAAGGTACAGAATTTTTTGAAAAATTCAAATATTCACTGAAACTTTATAAGGCGATGGCACGCATAATGAATGGGTACAAAATGATTATTTTTATACAATAATACTTTCATTTCCACACCCGCAAAAGTCATTGTCGAACCGTCAGAGAATGTACAGAATTTTTTGAAAAATTCAAATATTCACTGAAACTTTATAAGGCGATGGACGCATAATGAATGTGTACAAAATGATCAGGTACAATCTTATACATATTAACTATATTTCTACACCCGCAAAAGTCATTGTCGGGCCGTCAGAGAAGGTACAGAATTTTTTGAAAAATTCAAATATTCACTGAAACTTTATAAGACGATGGCGCGCATAATGAATATGTACAAAATGATCTTAGACGTAATTTTTCATTTCCACACCCGCAAAAGTCATTGTCGGGCCGTAAGAGGAAGTACAGAATTTTTTGAAAAATTCAAATATTCACTGAAACTTTATAAAGCGATGGCCCGCATAATGAATAGGTACAAAATGATCTTATACATATTGACTTCATTTCTACACCCGCAAAAGTCATTGTCAGGCCTTCAGAGGGGGTACAGAGTTTTTTGAAAAATTCAAATATTTACTGAAACTTTATAAGGCGATGGCACGCATAATGAATGTGTACAAAATGATCTTATACGTAATACTTTTATTTCCACACCCGCAAAAGTCATTGTCGGCCGTCAGAGGAGGTACAGGATTTTTTGAAAAAATCAAATATTCACTGAAACTTTATTTGGCGATGGCACGCATAATGAATGTGTACAAAATGATTCATTACTCGTGCCATCACCTTATAAAGTTTCAGTGAATATTTGAATGAAAAAAAAAATTCTGTACCCCCTCTGACAATGACTTTTGCGGGTGTGGAAATGAAGTTATTACGTATAAGATCATTTTGTACACATTCATTACGCGTGCCATCGCCTTATGAAGTTTCAGTGAATATTTGAATTTTTCAAAAAATTCTGTACCCCCTCTGACGGCCCGACAATGACGTTTGCGAGTGTGGAAATGAAGTAATTACATATAAAATCATTTTGTACACATCCATTATGCGTGCCATCGCCTTATAAAGTTTCAGTGGATATTTGAATTTTTCAAAAAATTCTGTATCCCCTCTGACGGCCCGACAATGACGTTTGCGAGTGTGGAAATGAAGTTATTACGTATAAGATCATTTTGTGCACATTCATTATGTGTCCATCGCCTTATAAAGTTTCAGTGAATATTTGAATTTTCAAAAATTTCCCTCTGACGGCCCAACAATGACTTTTGCGGGTGTGGAATAATAGTATAAGATCATTTGTCATTCATAGCGTGCCATGCCTTATAAAGTTTTAGTGAATATATTAATTTTTTTAAAAATTCTGTACCCTCTCTGACGGCCCGACAATGACTTTTGGTGTGGAAATAAAGTTGATATGTATAAGATCATTTGGTATTCATTCTATATGCGTGCCATCGCCTTATAAAGTTTTAGTGAATATATTAATTTTTTTAAAAATTCTGTACCCTCTCTGACGGCCCGACAATGACTTTTGCGGGTCACTTCCTAAATTTTCTTCTACAGCCCTCCCTTCGAACGATTTCAAGATAAACACATCCACCGACCCACCCAAAATACGAATGATCGCTTAATTTGGAACTAGAATTTCTCACTTGATGTGATTACCATTTTCCTAATGCGCGATCATTTGTTTCCTCCATTGATGATAATCCTTCCCAGTTTGAGAATAAGATGCTGAAGAGATCTGATCGGGAACACAAAATGGTTCTTTCTAATCAAGCGCGTGCTTACGAAAGGCAGTGTTGCCAGATCGAAAACCGTGGATGAGAAAACCGTGGCTGTTTTCACACCCGTTTGTAAGTGGCATGATAAAAGGGACGTGCTAGTTCTAAGCACACTCATGAAGACAATATGAAGACAGTTCAGCAACGAGATAGCGGAAAAAATCTCCATAATCAAGTTTCGAGAAAAATTATGTCAATCTTTGTTTTGGGAATTTCTGAAACTACAGAAACCTCCACACCAGAAAGTGAACATGTTTTGTGCGTTACTACGATATGAAAGCTGAGCAAGGACGAAAAGTAGCATTGAATAAGGTCTCACGTACAAAATATCAATGTGCGGGCTGTAAAAAGCTGACAAATGTTTTTTTCGTTGACCATCATTTTATGCGAACCTAAAAAAGGAATATTCTATTTACATTTTCATTATTAGTAGTATTTTGTAGAAATTTTTCTATTTCTTGTAATACCCATTTTTATTTCTAATAAATGTTTCCACTTGAGTGGTTATTAGAGTTTTAGGCCAAATTCCAAAAACAAAGAAAAAAATGTCGCACCTTCACAGAAAATAAAAAAAATCTCATGGACCAAAAATATATGTTGTCTCTCCGGGCCACGCTCTTTCAATCTCAATAAAGAAACCAATAAGGCAAGATATACTAGTTGTGCTACGACGCCAAATTGAACCGATTGCAATGAGGCACAACATACAGTGCTAGTCAAAAGTCCCCTCCCCCCCTCGTATCTTTTGAACGGGTATACTTATAATAATGAAATCTGGAGGGTGGAAATAAACGGATGTAGGCTTCTCAACTGGTCATAACAGGTGACGCAATAGTCATAAATGACGTCACAAGGCCACTGTGACCAATAATTTTAAATGGGACCCTATGGCAAGTGACAGCTCGTTTGAAAGGTATTGAAAATACCTATTCAGTCATACCAATTTGTTTGGGTTTCGGCTGATTTTGATTGATAAATTGAAGAAATACGAAATTATAGTTTCGCATTTAATTAATAAAGATTTAAGAACCAGTTCTTATAATAAGTGTTCAAAATGTGCTCCATCTACTTCCTGGCAGTAATGCATCCTATTGCTAAACTCTTGTCGTACTCGTCCCAGTGTGTCAGTGGAAATTGCCCTACATTCTTCAACAATTCGTTGTTTCAGAATGGCAATACTGTCAGGTGCTGTAGCGTAAACCTTAGATTTCAAGTACCCCCATAGAAAAAAATCTAATGGTGTAAGGTCCGGTGACCGAGCTGGCCATTCGATCGAACCTCGTCGTCCAATCCATCTACCACGATATTCTTCATCTAGGTAACGTCTTACTGCACCGTAATAGTGTGCAGGAGCACCATCTTGTTGAAACGTTATTTCCAAGTTGTCGAATTCATCTGGATTATCTTCTAGAATTTCAAGAATTAACGCCTCAATATCATTTTGTAACATCTCCAGATACAATTCACCGGTTAAGTTAGCATTGAGAAAAGAGGGCCCAACTATGTGGTTTCCCAAAATACCTGCCCAAACATTTACTTTTTTCTGGAAATTGAGTATGTTTTTCACGAAAGATGTGAGGATTTGTGTCACTCCAATACCTCACATTTTGAGTGTTAACATTTCCATTGAGAAAGAAAGTACTTTCGTCACTAAAACAAATTGTCTGTATGTAGCCTGGTTGTTGGTTCATTTTATTGGACATAGTTCACAGAATTCTAGTCTTCGGTCGGTCATCATCTGAAAGTTGGTGCACCATTTTTAATTGTATGGATGAAATTTGTTTTAGCCAACACCCTATGTACTGTCCTTTGACTGACTTCACAGATAGACGCAACTTGGGCTGTGGAAGAAGTAGGGTTTACTACCATTTCTCCAATTATGTCAATTTTTTTGTCATCACTAATTGTTGGTCGACCAGATTGTTTGGCATCTTGAACACTACCTGATGCTTCAAACTTCCGAAGAAGCTCCCTCAAATAAACCCTCGATATAGGGCGATCGGGGTACCTTTCATTAAACAGTCGTTCCGCTGCATGGAAATTGTTTCTACATTCACCAATTATTAAGATAGCTGCTACTTTGTCGGCTACAGTACGTACCATTTTGCCTATGTAAACACTTAAACGTCTCGTTAAACAATAGCTTAGGTAAATTTTCAAGGTATAAACACTTTTGACAAGTAGAGAATTCAAAAACGTCAACCTTTTTGACAATTAACCAGAGGCGTACTTTAAAATCTTTATTAATTAAATGCGAAACTATAATTTTCGTATTTCTTCAATTTATCAATCAAAATCAGCCGAAACCCAAACAAAATCGGTATGACTGAATAGGTATTTTCAATACCTTTCAAACGAGCTGTCACTTGCCATAGGGTCCCATTTAAAATTATTGGTCACAGTGGCCTTGTGACGTCATTTATGACTATTGCGTCACCTGTTATGACCAGTTGAGAAGCCTACATCCGTTTATTTCCACCCTCCAAATTTCATTATTATAAGTATACCCGTTCAAAAGATACGAGGGGGGGAGGGGACTTTTGACTAGCACTGTATACAACATGTTACGAAGCCCAGGGATCAAAATTAGGTGTGACACACGCATTATACCACATGGCGCTCAACGTGTTAATCTATACATTTTCGTTATCTGTTATCTTAATCTATGCATCGTTATTATGAGGCCTTTTTTCCTGTAAGTTCTGAGCTACCTAGTCCTTCAATGAGGAGAATATCTTAGATTAACTCATCCGCCATCTTCAATTTATGATTTTAACTAAAAATCAATAATCTTCGATTAAATTTATAATCTTCGAACCCAAAAACCCCGACTGTTATTGTGTATAATCACGCTAAACAAAAATATAATTTCAATTGCGGTATGTTTTGTATCAAGTTTTTTGAGTGCATCGTGAAAGACAGTGACCTGATGGGAATAACGGATATGAGGAAATATAAATATGTAGAAATGAAATTAAATCTTTGATCTTAAATGAATCCAATGATGTACGAGATTGTTGCTTAATATGTTCACGAATGTGCGATCCGAATAAAAGTAAATGCGCTTATTGCAAAAGACTTTCTTTCTAATAAAGGGTAGTCATTCATACATAATAGTATTTGTCAATTGTGCGCCAACTATTAAAAATAAAATAAAAACTGTGCGATATTTGTGAGGCTAGGTTAAAACTATATGGGGAGTTCGGACGCCTTTTGCAAAAATGAGAAAAAATATTCTCATTTTTGTCTTTGCGGTAAAGCAATTGCCTCGATACGAACGCCGTCTTAGGAATTGGGATTTTCATACCCTCCAATACAAACCATTTTACACTGTCATAAGCTACATGCTTTTTCATTCTTAAGAATACAAAAATTACACCCAGGTGGTTTCGTTGTAGGGTGAAATTTGCGAGGATTTATTACTCAAAATACAAGAGCACGCCGGATTCTTGGAAAACATAATTTGGACTGATGAGGCAAAGTTTTGTCAGCAGGGAGTTTACAATCGACATTTTTAGACTTCTGAAAATCCACATTTGGTGCTCGTAAGTTGAAAATCAAGTACAATTTCGAATAAATGTGTTTTGTTTGGTAATGAACCAAGAGGTACAGTTGCGGCCAATAAAAAATGGGACAGTTGTTGTTGCCTAGTGTGAAATTGACTCTTTCTGTGGGATAGTTTTGTCGCATATTTAAATAATAATAACCCTAAAGTAAATAATATTGTCAAACATTCAATGTTGCAATATGACATTCTGCTATAAGAGTTGTCCCATTTTTATTAGCCGCAACTGTACGCTAATTTATGTATGATGGAAATTTGAATAGTGAAATATACTTGGAAATTCTTCAAAACGTGGTAGAAACACTAGAAATTTGCCACTAGCTAGAGCTGCACGTTTATGGTAGGTACCAGATGGATGGGGCACCACCGCACAATACGGATACCAAATTGACATCTGTGGTGACATTTCTGTGGCCTGCAAGATCACCAGATCTTACCTCTTTGAACTTTTATATTTAGGGTAGGGTAAAAGATTTGGTTTTTTCTTCACCAGTTCGCAATATAGACTTACCTTCAAAGACCTCATCCTCCTTTTTGGGGTCTTGCCTGCAAATCAAATTGTTTAAGTTTTTATTTAACTCCACATTTGTATGTATGTATGTTTAGTTCAAATTTTGTAAGTGAATTTTGTCCCACTTGGCAGGTGTTCATAGTTCCGGTGACAATGCATTATGAAATTTCTGCTAGAGATAAAACAAAATGGCGGCTCCAATATGTCGGAAAAATTGTGATTATGGTTCGATTCTATTCAAAATTGGTACGTGGGTTTTTTTGGGGTCGGACATTATCACTTTTTGTCAGAATTCAATAGGATGACGGATTTCATGAATGACCTGAAAGCATTAAATGAAAATGATTAAAAAAATTGAGACAAGCTTTTATACAACTTTATACACTAAAAAGGAAAAAATTTGAAAAATTGTTTGACCTAGGTTATTTTGTGAGTAACAGATTCAAAAGCTTGCCGCGACTATAAAATAGATATTCTTGCGTGGCAAAATTTTGAATCTGTTACTCATAGAATAATCTATGACAAACATTTGTTTTTCCTTTCTAGTGCATTTGTATGAAAGCTTGTCTCAATAGTTATTTATGCAACAAGTGCAAAAAGTAAGTGTTGATTGCACTCGACGTGAAGTTGTCGAGTGCAATAAATAGTTTTTGCACGAGTTGCATACAATATTGGAACGTAGTTCCTTATCGCGCGTTGCGAAAGAGGCCTAGACGGAATAAATTAAGACCAAAATGTGTAACGAGACTTTCGCTATGGTGCGGCGTGCGCGTGTTTCTCTGTCTGTCTCTCTCTCTCTCATAGAAAGCAAGCCAGTTATTTTCATTTCGTCTTTCTATTGAACAGTGTGGTGTCGCGACGATTATTGGAACGTAGTTCCTTATCGCGCGTTGCGAAAGAGGGCTAGACGGAATAAATTAAGACCAAAATGTGTAACGAGACTTTCGCTATGGTGCGGCGTGCGCGTGTTTCTCTGTCTGTCTCTCTCTCTCTCTCATAGAAAGAAAGCCAGTTATTTTCGTTTCGTCTTTCTATTGAACAGTGTGGTGTCGCGACGATTATTGGAACGTAGTTCCTTATCGCGCGTTGCGAAAGAGGGCTAGACGGAATAAATTAAGACCAAAATGTGTAACGAGACTTTCGCTATGGTGCGGCGTGCGCGTGTTTCTCTGTCTGTCTCTCTCTCTCTCTCTCATAGAAAGCAAGCCAGTTATTTTCATTTCGTCTTTCTATTGAACAGTGTGGTGTCGCGACGATTATTGGAACGTAGTTCCTTATCGCGCGTTGCGAAAGAGGGCTAGACGGAATAAATTAAGACCAAAATGTGTAACGAGACTTTCGCTATGGTGCGGCGTGCGCGTGTTTCTCTGTCTGTCTCTCTCTCTCTCTCATAGAAAGCAAGCCAGTTATTTTCATTTCGTCTTTCTATTGAACAGTGTGGTGTCGCGACGATTATTGGAACGTAGTTCCTTATCGCGCGTTGCGAAAGAGGGCTAGACGGAATAAATTAAGACCAAAATGTGTAACGAGACTTTCGCTATGGTGCGGCGTGCGCGTGTTTCTCTGTCTGTCTCTCTCTCTCTCTCTCTCATAGAAAGAAAGCCAGTTATTTTCGTTTCGTCTTTCTATTGAACAGTGTGGTGTCGCGACGATTATTGGAACGTAGTTCCTTATCGCGCGTTGCGAAAGAGGGCTAGACGGAATAAATTAAGACCAAAATGTGTAACGAGACTTTCGCTATGGTGCGGCGTGCGCGTGTTTCTCTGTCTGTCTCTCTCTCTCTCCTCATGAAAGCAGCCGTTATTTTCATTTCGTCTTTCTATTGAACAGTGTGGTGTCGCGACGATTATTGGGAAAGTAGTTCCTTATCGCGCGTTGCGAAAGAGGGCTAGACGGAATAAATTAAGACCAAAATGTGTAACGAGACTTTCGCTATGGTGCGGCGTGCGCGTGTTTCTCTGTCTCTCTCTCTCTCTCTCTCATAGAAAGAAAGCCAGTTATTTTCGTTTCGTCTTTCTATTGAACAGTGTGGTGTCGCGACGATTATTGGAACGTAGTTCCTTATCGCGCGTTGCGAAAGAGGGCTAGACGGAATAAATTAAGACCAAAATGTGTAACGAGACTTTCGCTATGGTGCGGCGTGCGCGTGTTTCTCTCGTCTCTCTCTCTCTCTCTCATAGAAAGCAAGCCAGTTATTTTCATTTCGTCTTTCTATTGAACAGTGTGGTGTCGCGACGATTATTGGAACGTAGTTCCTTATCGCGCGTTGCGAAAGAGGGCTAGACGGAATAAATTAAGACCAAAATGTGTAACGAGACTTTCGCTATGGTGCGGCGTGCGCGTGTTTCTCTGTCTGTCTCTCTCTCTCATAGAAAGAAAGCCAGTTATTTTCGTTTCGTCTTTCTATTGAACAGTGTGGTGTCGCGACGATTATTGGAACGTAGTTCCTTATCGCGCGTTGCGAAAGAGGGCTAGACGGAATAAATTAAGACCAAAATGTGTAACGAGACTTTCGCTATGGTGCGGCGTGCGCGTGTTTCTCTGTCTGTCTCTCTCTCTCTCCCCATGAAAGCAAGCCAGTTATTTTCATTTCGTCTTTCTATTGAACAGTGTGGTGTCGCGACGATTATTGGAACGTAGTTCCTTATCGCGCGTTGCGAAAGAGGGCTAGACGGAATAAATTAAGACCAAAATGTGTAACGAGACTTCGCTATGGTGCGGCGTGCGCGTGTTTCTCTGTCTGTCTCTCTCTCTCTCCATAGAAAGAAAGCCAGTTATTTTCGTTTCGTCTTTCTATTGAAAGTGTGGTGTCGCGACGATTATTGAACGTAGTTCCTTATCGCGCGTTGCGAAAGAGGGCTAGACGGAATAAATTAAGACCAAAATGTGTAACGAGACTTTCGCTATGGTGCGGCGTGCGCGTGTTTCTCTGTCTGTCTCTCTCTCTCTCTCTCATAGAAAGCAAGCCAGTTATTTTCATTTCGTCTTTCTATTGAACAGTGTGGTGTCGCGACGATTATTTTTGTTGAGTGTATACAGGTTTTTTGTACATAATAAATAATAAAAAAAAACTTGAGAGGTGTCAAGGGACACCCGGATGGAACGAAGTTCCTTTCGATTAACTAGTGAAGGAATTGTAATTTTTTTTTTTAAGTTATAATCAAAAGCGTTCAGAGAAATTTGAACTCTTCTCCAATTTTTGATTAAAGAGTTTGAGGTTTACAGAAAAATAAAAAACTGTTTTGTGTTTTCCAGTGAATAAATATGTATATATATATATATATATATATATGCACTCTGTCTGTCTATTCTTTCGTACACGTCATAGATGCGCGGGACTTTGTAAACACAACAGAGTGTGTATATATATATATATTGTTATGATATATTGATAATATATAATATTGTAATATTTTTGCCCCACGTTTTGGGTGCCAAATTTTTATGTTATGATATTTGAAATATATTTAAATTGTTTTTGTATATTGATAGCTAATTATTTTGGTAATTCTTTGAGAGCCAAATTAATATGATGTAAATAGATATTTCTGACCCTGTAATAATAATTGTCAGCGAACGTCACTGTTCTCTCGTCACGCTACCAACAATTATTATTTTCTTCGCCACAGCTAACAACAGTTGGTACGCCCTTATCTCATATAGTCGGTTCAAAGGAATTTGGCCACTGGTGGCTAACTTCAGTTTATTAAATGATCTTAGTTATGTTAGTTGATCATTGTGAGAAAATAAACAACCCAAATATCAAAAACAATTATCTCCTTTATTCAGGAAGACTTAAAAATACCTGGCCTACGAGAAATAACTTATGCTAGAGTGAATCAAACAATTATTCACGAATAATAATAAAATGCATATCATGGATAGATAAACAGAACCTCACTTTTTCTGTGAGAATAATTTTCTGTTATTGTTCATAAAAAGTGATATAGAGTTCATCGAATGTGATAAATGTTATTGTGAAATAGTTCAGGACCGGGAAAGCACTATTAAAGGTTTTATACCTGGTTGGAACTGTTGGTGTTCACAACTATACCATAAAAACAGGAAGTCTCCTCTCTCCAGCCTCCGTTGGGACTGCAAAACTATGTGTCAGGAACGTATCGATGCGGGACTCAGCTTTTGGAATCGTGGATATACGATATCATCAAGGTAATCTTGTTCTGTTAAGCAAATGATGGAATTATTCCATTTTTCTTTTAGTGAAATTTTGTGCGTGCTTCCGCTTTGGAAAATATTTTCGATCTCCTCGAAGCTTTGTTTTTTCGTCGCTTCGCAACATCTTGCCCTTGTTGTTGTTCCATTTGAAATTTCGAATTCGCGCACCAAATTGTCACTATGCACTGTTTATATTAATGTTGCACAATTTATACACACAATTAAATTCCCATTCTTATCATTATATACAAGTTTGAATAATAATTGCTTATGATACCTTCTTTTTGTCATTCTCTCACAATTTTGAACTTTTCATCTGATCATCTCTTCTCTGATTGGCTATCTTTCATCAAGACGTTTGCTGTTTTCTCATTGGCTACTTTTAGTTTGCTACAATTTCATGTATAGAGTGTTTCAAGTTTATAAATGTGTTGATTACTTTTTATTCATGATAATTTTGTAAATCTTGACTTTTAGTTGTCTTTTGAGCAATTATGAGTTATAATAATTTTGATAGTGTATATAATTGACTGTTTTATAGTACTCTGACATTTTTATCTATCCATATCATACCATAAAATACATTGAATTTTAAAAGTTATTTACAAGCAAACTCTTGAAATTGATAATTATTTATTATTTATACTTTTTGTGGCTTTTTAGTCTTTTAAAATTTACAACTGGCATAACATAACATAACAATATATATATATATATATATATATATATATATATACTCCCTCGACTTCGTAAACACAACGTATAGGTTAGAACACGCACGGCTTGCTAAATACATACGCATTGATATTGTAATATTAAAATATAATTTGCTTTTAAATTTATTAAAGTTATGACGCGTACACTTGCTAAACACACAATAATGGAGAGATTATAACGCGTATGACTTGGTTAGCACAATAGTAAAGAGAGGTTTTAATGCGTACTTGCTAAAAATACATAAGCATTTATTATTGTCTGTATAAAATCTCTACTTACCTAACTCCATCAGCAATATCCGGAACTTGTGCAGAAACACTGTCAGGATTCATTATTGTCATTATAGAGAGACAGGTAGGTGGCCCATAGGGGTTTCATTTGAAAAAAAATAATTTTTGATCAAAATGTGATGTGACTGAATTGATTCATCAATAAATGACACAAAAAATAATTTTTCAGAAAAAATTAAGTTTTTCTGTTATTTGCGACTCATTGTGAATAGCTTCGACCAAAACTCATTTATCCACGAGGTAAAATAAAAAAACAATTTTAATTTCAATTATTTAAAAAAAAGCCATTTGACAAGGTTTGGACTTGTTTTGACCTGTTGAACTTGAATATATAAAAATATACAGTCTTTATTCAGAATAAAAAAATACAAAAGCAAAGTTTTGAATATAAAATAATATCAAGATGAAAATCTTGATTGAAGCCCGGGACTCGAAGTGATGGCGCATTTGCTGTTTCAGTTGGAGGAGAACCCGGAAAAACCCACAACACCATCAGAAATCAGATCATCAACTTTCTCATAGAAAAAGACACATGCTCCCTTGGAGCTGAGAGAATCAATCTTGAAAAATACACGGCAGTCATCGAAGTGGTGCCAACAATTAGAATAAGGGTGTTTGCAATATGCAGTATAGTGTCCATTGGAAATGCTGCCACTATGATTAGATGTGGCGTAGATATTATTAATTTTTTTTTAGGCGAAAATGCTCAGAACCAGTGCATTTGCCATATCTTTGAATTGTAAATTATACTGAGAACGATCTCGGTGCATTCACCATATTTCACTAGTAGCCATTGAAGAGTTCCACTGTTCACCGCCTGGCTCCAGCATCAAATCAGCTCCAAGATTTCAAATTATAGTATTGTCATCCAAACTACCTACATATACATACCAACTTTCATTTCGATACGACAATTACAAGTAGGTTGAAATTGACTTCCAAGATGTGATTAAATTTTTTGTTAGTTACAAGTGAAGCTAATGAAGCCATAATTACAAAACTCGTCCGTCATCTTAAATTCATGAATTTTGAGAAATAATTCTTAAATCTCCGACTCCAAAAACTTCCACTTGCCAATTTTGAATAGAATCTGACCATAATCACAGAGATCGTCCGCCATCTTGAATTTGTGAATTTTGACCAAAAATTCATAATCTCCGACCCCGAAAACCCCCTCATACCAATTTTGAATCGAATCAGATTATAAACACAAATCTAGTCTGCCATCTTGTTTTTTATCTAACAAAAACTCCATAAGCATTGTCTCGGGAACTATGAACACCTGCCAAATTTCACGTTAATCGTACAACTAGAAGTGGGTCAAATTTTACTTGTAAGATTCCATTACATTGTTAGTTACAAGTGAAGCTAATAAAAACTTTTTAACAAAAAATTAAACCGACGAAATACGGAACTGAAAAGTAAAAAATAAAATAAACCTTCTTAGTCTCAATAACTAAGCTCCTAAACTAATGTAAGTAACTAATTTTGAGTCGGCGCCAAACAAACAAGCAAATGAATTAGGTAAGGCGTAAAATGATGGCATCGAGTTGGGCGGTGACATTCTGATAATTTTCTGAAGTAATTTAATGATCTTCGTTGATTGTTCGTTTGGCGCCGACTCTAAATTAGATACTTACTTTAGTTTAGGAGCTTAGTTATTGAGACTGAGAAGGTTTATTTTATTTTTTACTTTTCAGTGCCGTATTCGTCGGCTTAATTTTTTGTTAAAAAGTTTTTATTTTTCAAATTTTTGTGGCTGAAATCTACTAATTACTAATTGTTTTTTTGATTACTTCCAAAATACTCACTTACCCACCTTACTTCAACTATTACCACTTAAATAATAGGAATATCTACTTTTACTATTTGTTGAAGTATACTTTTTTTTTTTTTTTTTTTAATGTTCTGGTTCCCACGAAAAGGGATATCCTGTAATGTTCAGAGAACATCGTGGGAACCAAGGGAAAGAAGGTAGGAATTGGTGTTCTTCTTAAATTTCTGGAGGTTGTATGCCTCGGGGAACACCTCCCTAGGCAATGAGTTCCAAAGCCTCGCTGTTCGTTGGATGAACGAGTCTTTGGAAAGTGATGTTCTGCAGGTCTCCAAAGTGACCACGAAGGGGTGTGATGACTGAACTTGACGGGTTAGTCTCGAAGAGACTGCCAAAGCAGGAACGATTGTTGATATTTCAGAAGAGCATCGCCCATGAAAATATCTATAAAATAGAGACAAATCGCCAACTTTTCTACGGTGTTCCAGACAAGTGAGCGAGTTTGTAAGCGAGGCATCACCGACGAGACGAATTGCCCTTTTTTGGACCGAATCCAATAGCCTCAGGATATGTTTAGGTACCGCGCACCAAATATGGGAACAGTATTCCAGGACAGGTCGGATCTGTGCCTTATAGATCATAAGCAGCTGAGTGGGGGTGAAATAGCTCTTGGCACGAAACAAAAAACCAAGTTTTTGGGATGCACTTTTGGCAATGGACCTCACGTGATTTTCTCAGGAAAGGTTATTGCTGATAGTAATACCAAGCATCGATATGGATGACTTCAGTGGTATGGTTACTCCTGACAAAGTTATGTTAGGCATAGTGAGATCGGCTTTTCTAGAGAAAAGACATGCTTGTGTTTTGTTTGCATTGAATTCTACCAAGTTATTAGATCCCCACTCGAGAATTGTTGCTAAGTCCATATTTATATTATTAACATTTCTTCCTCGTTCATTTCTGGTTTCACGGGCTGATATAGGGGCCCTGGAAGAGAAAGCGGTATGGAGGGTACTATCATCGGCAAAGCTGTGTACTGGACATGAAGTTGCTTTCAACAGGTCGTTGATGTGAAGTAGAAATAGTGTTGGTGCGAGAATAGATCCTTGCGGAACACCAGTATTTATGAGTAGAGTGTCAGATGAAACTCCATCGACCACTACATGGAGAGACCTGTTTGAGAGAAAACTAGCAATCAGAGAACACAGCTGAGGGGGCAAGCCATAAGACGGAAGCTTGGCGAGGAGTCCCTGGTGCCAAACTCGATCGAATGCCTTGGAGATATCTAATGCCACAGCTAAAGTTTCTCCATACTTTTCAATAGATAGCTGGTTAGTGTATTTCATTACTTTGTATATCATTCCATCCTCTCATAGAATATAATGATTGTGACGGATGTAGGAGAACAAAAATAATGACACTAGCGATCTGTCATTGTCAACTACATATGCCATTCACAGGGCCAGAACCTGTAAATGGGATTAGCAAAAACCGTTGCAGGACCCTGATCGACGAGTTGATAAAAAGACCTTCTGAACCTGAACAGAACGAAGGCACGTATAATAATAGGTCTGTTGACTGGACACTGCGGCCTAAGAAAACACCTAAACACCATGGGAGTACGCAGGGAAACCGTGGAGTGTAGGCTATGTGATGAAGAGGAGGAAACAGCCTCTCATATTATCTTCGACTGTGACGCCCTAAGTAGTAGGCGACACAGAACCTTTGGAGAGATCAGCCCGGAAACAGGCATGAATCCGAAGAACCTTATCAACAGGCTTCTAAACCTAATTAAAGGCACAAACCTGTTTGAATGATGAACTACTGACGACAGAGTGATACAATAGACCCCAGCTGGTCGCAGTGTCAAGGGAAGCTAAGTGCGAACCCTGTCTCTGGCTCGTCAGCTTTCAACCAACCAACTAACCAACCAACCAACATTCCAACCAACCAACCAACCAACCAACCAACCAACCAACTACATACAGTGACCGGCAGAAAGTACGCATCATATGGGAAATTCTTTTATTAATAATTTTGACGAATATCGATATGTGCAATCGCTTCTGCATCAAAAGCAACCCCAAAAGACGTTGTACAGTGCCGTTCGTCTTTTCGTGTTTGGAGGTAAATTTAAAAATAAAAATTATGTTTAAAAACACATTAGTTGGGAAAATATCGAAAAATGTTATGCGAAAAAGTTGTTCAGAACGTTATTTTATAGCTATGTACAAGTTTTGAAAGTTCTGAGATAAAAAAATAAAAATCAATTTTTTGCCATAATAAAAATTTCAATTTGGAAAAATACATTTTAGACAAAGAAACTCATTAGTAAGACCAACAGTAATATTTCAAATGATATTTTGTAAATATTCGCAAGAGACTTCTATTTCATTCGGAAAAAAATTGAAATCTGTGGATTTGCCATGTATTCAGCTGCTTCATAAGAGGTCACTGAAATATCTCCAGGACATTATAATAAAAAATTCATATTAAAATTCTGTAGATACATGGTTCTTTGTCCAAAAATAAACAGTATCGGGATTATAATGTCCTGAATATATTTCTGTGACCTCTTATGAAGCAGCTGAACACATGGCAAATCCAGGTTTAAAATTTTCTTCGAATAAAATAGAAGTAGCTGGTGAATCTTTACAAAATATTATTCAAAATAGTACTCTTGGGCTTTACTAATGAGTTTCTTTGTCAGAAATGAATTTTTCCAAATTGAATTTTTTTGTATGGCAAAAATTGATTTTTATTTTTTTATCTCAGATTTTTTTCCAAACTTGTACATAGCTAAAAAATGTCGTTCTAAACAACTTTTCCAAATAACATTTTTCAATATTTTCCCAAATAAGTGTGTTTTGAGACATAATTTTTAAATTTTTTAAATTTCCCGCCAAACAAGAAAAGACGAACGGCACTGTACAACATCTCTTGGGGTTTCTTTCGATGTAGAAGCGATTGCATGTATCGACATTTGTCAAAATATTATATTAAAAAAAATTCCCATATGATGCGTACTTTCTGCCAGTCACTGTATGTGTGCCAATGTTCACAAGTGAAAAATCAATTATCCCCTATTTCTCTACCCGTAAGGGTTTATAATTCCATTCGAAATCCAAATATGATCAACTATGAGGTATACCCTATCTAATAAAAAAGAATCATCCAAATCGAAGAACCCAGTACAAAGTTATGCCTGATAGAATCGGTTAACGGACCAGAATTCAGAGGGTGAGTGATCAATATCCTTCATTTTGCTACCCTTAGGGGTGGATTTCATCTTTTAAATTCAAATGGGACCAACTTCGAAGTACACCCTATCCACTGAAAAAAGAATTATCGGAATCGGACGTCTCAGTAAAAAGTTATGCGTGATCATACATAAAAAAAAAATATACGTGTCGACTAGAGAACCTCCTCCTACTTTTTGGTTTCGTCGGTGAAAAAGCGTGTTAATAAATTAAAAAACTCACCAAAAACTAACAAAATCGGAAATTACGGCGACTCAACGGGGAAACTATCTTTCTTATTTTATATTATATTTTATTTATTTAAGTTATTACTTATTCTGCACACAGCCATTAGGCTTTGCAGATTCCTTTTGTTTATTTGCTACTTTGTATATGTATCTTGTCTATTATTGTGCGAATAAACATTATAATTATTATTATGCAAAAATTAACGATGTATGATATTACAGATGGTGGTATTTATGTCATTACACCATCTGTTGCAAGTTGTTCAACCACTCTTACAATTTGGGGGTATTTCCGTCCAATTGGAAAATTGCAAGAGTACAGCTAGTCCCTAAAAAAGGCAAAAAGGCCCTACCTAGCAACTACAGACCTATCGCACTGCTATCTATTATTTCAAAGGTCATGGAAAAAGCCATCAACATCGAGCTCATGAAATATCTGGAAGACTCAGGAATTGTCAACGATAGGCAATATGGCTTCCGCCATCAGAGATCAACTGGTGACCTGCTCGCTTACGTCTCACATATATGGCAGCTATCTATTGAAAAGTATGGAGAAACTTTAGCTGTGGCATTAGATATCTCCAAGGCGTTCGATCGAGTTTGGTACCAGGGACTCCTCGCCAAGCTTCCGTCTTATGGCTTGCCCCCTCAGCTGTGTTCCCTGCTTGCTAGTTTTCTCTCAAACAGGTCTCTCCATGTAGTGGTCGATGGAGTTTCATCTGACACTCTACTCATAAATGCTGGTGTTCCGCAAGGATCTATTCTCGCACCAACACTATTTTTACTTCACATCAACGACCTGTTGAAAGCAACTTCATGTCCAGTACACAGCTTTGCCGATGATAGTACTCCTCCATACCGCTTTCTTCCAGGGCCCCTATATCAGCCCAAGAAACCAGAAATGAACGAGGAAGAAATGTTAATAATATAAATATGGACTTAGCAACAATTCTCGAATGGGGATCTAATAACTTGGTAGAATTCAATGCAAACAAAACACAAGCATGTCTTTTCTCTAGAAAAGCCGATCTCACTGTACCTAACATAACTTTGTCAGGAGTAACCATACCACTGAAGCCATCCATATCGATGCTTGGTATTACTATCAGCAAAAACCCTTTTCCTGGGAAAATCACGTGAGGTCCATTGCCAAAAGTGCATCCCAAAACTTGGTTTTCTGTTTCGTGCCAAGAGCTATTTCACCCCAGTCAGCTGCTTATGATCTATAAGGCACAGATCCGACCTGTCCTGGAATACTGTTCCCATATTTGGAGTGCGGCACCTAAACATATCCTGAGGCTATTGGATTCTGTCCAAAAGGGCAATTCGTCTCGTCGGTGATGCTCGCTTACAAACTCGCTCACTTGTCTGGAACACCGTAGAAAAGTTGGCGATTTGTCTCTATTTTATAGATATTTTCATGGGCGATGCTCTTCTGAAATATCAACAATCGTTCCTGCTTTGGCAGTCTCTTCGAGATTAACCCGTCAAGTTCAGTCATCACACCCCTTCGTGGTCACTTTGGAAACCTGCAGAACATCACTTTCCAAAGACTCGTTCATCCAACGAACAGCGAGGCTTTGGAACTCATTGCCTAGGGAGGTGTTCCCCGAGGCATACAACCTTCAGAAATTTAAGAAGAACACCAACTCCTACCTTCTTTTCCTAGGTTCCCACGATGTTCTCTGAACATTACAGGATATCCCTTTTCGTGGGAACCAGAACATAAAAAAAAAAAAAATCTGTAATAGCATGGTGAATTTTTGCATGAATAAGAAAGATAGTTTCCCCTTTAAGTCACCGTAATTTTCGATTATATGAGTTTTTGGTTTTTGGCGCCCGTTTTCGCGGCGCTCCCATGGCTAAACGGCTGATCGCAGAAAAAAACTCCAAATGGGATTAATTTTCACGTAAAAAGCATATTTTTTGAGATATTAAAAAAAAACAGAAAAACCTTTTTTTTGCAGAGTTTTGCGAGAAAAACATATTTCCTATCAAAAAGTTTGTTTGCCAACCTCAGATTCGTGTTCAGCAGTTCAAAATAAAGAATCAAAACTACACCAAAACTTTCTTCTTAACCGACGAAACCAAAAGAGTCTCTAGTCGACGCGTATATTTTTTTTATGTATGATCACGCATAACTTTTTACTGAGACTTCCGATTCCGATCATTCTTTTTTCAGTGGATAGGGTGTACTTCGAAGTTGGTCCCAATTGAATTTAAAAGATTAAATCCACCCCTAAGGGTAGCAAAATGAAGGATATTGATCACTCACCCTCTGAATTCTGGTCCGTTAACAGATTCTATCAGGCATAACTTTGTACTGGTTTCTTCGATTTGGATGATTCTTTTTTTATTAAATAGGGTATACCTCATAGTTGATCATATCTGGATTTCGAATGGAATTATCCACCCTTACGGGTAGAAAAATAGGGAATAATTGATTTTTCACTTGTGAACATTGGCACACATATGTGTCAAGCCCCATAATTACAGAAAAACTCTCATTTCTAAAAAAGCAACATGATATTACTGAATACGAACTTTATAGCCCGAAAATAAATTCCATGGGTATGAACATAGGTTCTAAATTCGAGTAAGCGACAAACGCTGATAAGCATGCCAGTTAAAAATACGTCGTTATTGGAAGACAATTAAATGCACTTAAAAATAATTATCAAGCAATAACCCTTGTACACCGGATTCATAAATAACGCATTTAGGAAAAATTAACGATGGTAAACAAGATTATTGATTCCAACTTGTTGACATCGCAGCGCGATATGAAGTATCATAAAAACGGATTCAATGTAATTGTACCACAGAAAAATACTATCAATTCATAGTTTATGACCGACTAATAAAATTAGCTCATTAAAACTTCATCGTATTTATTCTTGCGTAGAGGAACAAAACAAACCCATTAATCATTTATTATTTTGACCAGTTGAAGATAACGGGTATGGGAATGAAAATAACGCATGATGCGAGCTAGGGTTGGATAGTATAAAAGCATAAAACGCGAACCAGCAAATAATCAGTCTTAGAACAGTAGCCAAGCTAGTTATATCATAGTCGTTACTCCGGTAATATGTTCCTCTCAAAAGTGAGGTTAAGAAGTCCGTCGAATCACAGTATCGTAAAATAATGATGAGAAGAGTACCAAGTAAAATCGTCAATGTAGTGAACTTCAGAAACCATTAAACTACGCAACTGGAAACCATGTCAAAAAATTGAACGCCCCAAGTGAAGCACGAGTGAACAGTAGTTTTTTAAATATTGACTTTTTTTTTTGTCAACGCTTCCCGTACCGAGATAATAGGAAGTCCGCAATTCGATAGTTCATGATCTTTTAGAAAAACCATACCATATCCCCTATCTAATATCCGGGCACTAAAATAAAATAAACAATCGACTCCAAATTACTCGAAATAATAATAAAATTAAAACCAATTGCCGTTGAAAAACCTACTCCCAGTGAATAAGTTTGGAAACAGGGAAAAATTTTTGAAACAGGGCCCCTATGTATGTTTTTCTATATTTATGTTTGTGGAAAACCAACCCTTTTTTGGGCCGTGTCTGTAAAAGTATCTCCATATTGTCATTTAACAGATCTCAAAGAGTTATTTCTAGCCGTTTGTGGCAATTGATGTCAAGATTGTGTTTAGAAAGTTATTTCGATTTTGTAGCCAACTGTAAAATTTCTGCCCAAAAAGCCACTCATTTTGTTGTATGAATATTTTTCTATCATTCGTCTATAGAACGAAGAAATAATTTGTCAAATTTTACTAAATATATATATGTACAACATTTTTTGGGTTTTTATTTCTTGTTTAATTATTGTTTTTTTGAATCCTTCTGAACGGGTACTTCCTGAATAAACAACCCAACCCCCGTATTGGGGAAAAGGATTTGTTCTGTGGCTGGACATAGCAGGCCCCAAAAGTCGATGCTCTCAATACTGTTTTTCTCGCAATCTAACGGATAATGTCTGGTATTACAGGTGTGGTGTGTTGAGTCATAACACCCCGTAGTCCGGCCTACAACATTGGTTGGTCAGGTGTGTGGTTTTGACAGACCCTGTATAGGCCAGCTACAACATATGAAGTTGACAATGACAGATCGCTAATGTCATTATTTTTCCGTCACAATCATTATATTCTATGAGAGGATGGAATGATATACAAAGTAATGAAATATACTAACCAGAACAACAAAAATAATTTATATTACAACAAATAGTAAAGTAGATAATCATATTATTTTATTTAACTGGTAATAGTTGAGTAAGGTGGGTAAGTGTATTTTGGAAATAATCAAAAAAAAGTAGGTAGTAATTTGTAGATTTCAGCCACAAAAAAAATTTAAAATAAAACTTTTAACAAAAAAAACCGACAAAAAGGGAAATGAAAAGTAAAAAAAATAAACCCTTTT
>JAFIRS010005259.1:0-61517 GCA_018342105.1 Gonioctena quinquepunctata
TTTTTTTTTTTTTTTTTTATCATTTACATTTGTACCCCTTTTTTTGTGACTCTACTGGGGCCTTGAAGCTCTCTACTTTCCAAATTTTATGATTTGTTCATTACTGTCACTATTGAATAATTACGAATTTAATATTTTTTCTACCTCTGAATCATTGCTGTCCTCACTTAAATTTTCATCAAACATTCCCTTGTCTTTGAATTTATCCAAAAAAAACTTTTCTTGGGAGGAGGTGAACCCCCCGTTTCCCTATCCATAATATTTTTAATCAGATGAAATATTTTTTAAACAATCAATTAGGCAAAAGAATGAAAAATAGAATAGAGTGTTAGCAAAAGGTTTCGCACACCTGGTTTCTATATCTCAGCTCTTGTCTTCACACTTGTATACTCTGCTCTCGCTTTCGATGTTTGCACTTCGACGCTCGATTTCAGAATCCATCCCATATGTTTGAGTTTTGCCCGAGAGTTTTGCATATTGTGTTCGTCTTTGTCACGCTCATGCGCACATTCAAGAGATATCGGAATAAACCACAGAACTATAACATAGAGGAGAATGGAAAAGTAATATATATCTGTCACTTTATTTCACTTATGACTGCGTTTTAAATAAGCGGGATCTGAGTTTGCGCATAAGCTACTTGACATCTTGAATAACATATTTCAAATACCATAGTTTTTATCTTGTTTTTGGCTTGTTTTGTGTGCTATTCGGTGTTTTTTGGGCTTCATTGTGAACTTTATTCAAAATGCCTATTAATTGTCTTGTTTGGTCTTGTCCAAGTAATGGAAATATGGAAGGAATCTCCTTTCACCGGTAAGATTTGTATTTTTACAGAATCGTACTAGGTTTTTTATGACGCCACTTTAGATGATATACCAGTATAAGATATCCGATATGTCCCATTTAGTATAGTTTCATTCAAGCAAACCCAATATTCACTAAAAAAATCAATAGTATCTGAATATTTGTCAACTGTCTACTTTTATTTCAGTTTGGGAAAGGTTAGATATTCTTCTTGGTTGAAAGCCATCGGTAGGAATCCAGAAGAGAACATTAGTCCCTCAAATGTTATTTGTTCTAAATATTTTCCGGAATCTGACTTTGGGTGAAAAGAAAAGGGCTGTGTTGAAAACTGATGCAGTTCGAAGCTGTTGCTACCTAAAAATGCACCCTTTACATCACAATCAAAAAATGTCTCCCCGACCAATATCGAGGTACTAAAATAAAAATATATCCCATGGTACAGATTGTTTATATTTTTTCATAATTTTTTAGAGACCTTGTTCCACAGATGCTTCCTTCAAAGAATCGATGAAACCTTTCATCCAGTGATTCAGGGTCACACCTAAACCTTTGATAACGTAAGTTCACTTATTCAGTCATCATTCCTTGTGGGATAGGGAATGTTCTTACTAGTGGAATAGGATATCAAAGTTGTCGCCTTATATTCCATAAAAATAATTAAAACAAGGTGTAGGAAATGAAATTTACAAGAATTTTGGAATTTTTTTGATAAAGTATATGAATGGGAATCTGATTATTCACATGAATATTTCCAGTGGAACCTTATTCAAAATATCAATTAAATAACCACAAAACATATCTCTTGAAGTATTTGAAGTCTTAGGTAAACTTTTGGTTTTGATTGAATTTTGAAGATTATAATTCTGCATACTTAGAGCCTGCACGCACTGGTTATTTTTGTCACCTTGACTGTTTCATCACTTTCACCGTGGCTAGGGACCCTTACGGTGGTGCACGCACTTGAATATTTAACAGCTAGGTGACTTATTGTCGTGGGGCCCTAGCGAAACGCTAGTGACACAACTATCACCACATCCATAGGTTGAAATTGCAGTGCGCAATTGGTAACAAAATGTTACCTCACGCAGCCAGTCGAGCTGTACTTGGATAACGTCTTGTTCAGCAGGGATGAATAATCTCATTCTTATATTTTTGTAAGATATGGTAGGTTTTAGTAAACGTAATAATTCCTCAAAACCTGATACTCACTCGAAAGTAGGAAAAAAATTTTCTGATAAGCACGTAACTTTGCAAACGTGGAGTGAACTTCCCACTTATCAGTCTATCACTCTAACCCAATATTCCCAACCCAATATGATTAAGCCAATATTCTTTACAATTGTAACTTTTCCTGTTTCCAATAACAAGTGCACGGACAACTAATTCCACGAGATCCATCTTGACAAATAACAAAAATTGAGTGACTTTCACTGTGTGCAGTCAAGAAATCTTCAGTCACTTGACAGTGACAATGCATTAATCGTCACCCTGACAAAATCATCAGTGTGTGCAGGCACTTATAGTTATAAAATTGTAGGTATAATATTTCTTTTGTAAATTATAGGAGTTCATCTGATAGTGCTGCATTGAAAGGGGTTCAAAAAAGAAACAGAAAATTGGTTAGGACGTTTCATACATATGCGTAAGTATTTACATGGATTTATACAAGAACTTTTTGCTAGTAATCAATTAAATATTTTTTTTTACAAATCTGCAAATTAATAGCAGTTTCTAAGTGGAGAAGAAATATCTATGAAGGATTTTTCCACTATTATAATTGAAAAATATTTTGGTTTGTTGGACAAAAGCTCTTTCATCATCACTTCCCAACAATTCATACAAAATTATATTCTTCAGATCATCTCCCGATATGTTCAAAACCAGATACATGAATGAAAGAACCAAGTATCACCAGTTGAGGTATAAACATCAATTGGAAAAGAAAAACAGAAGACTCAGAAACAAGGTTTCTATCTAAAGGAAGTGGTAAATGACATTAGGAGAAAATATTTATTGAGTCCTAATGCATGTGATTTGCTAGAAAAACTTTTCTGGCTTACCTCTGGTAATAATGAAAAGAATGCTGGCCAATTCTAGGAGAGGAAATACTGTTAGGCAAAATATGATGAAGTTATAAGAAGCTTTGCTATGACTCTACATTTTACTCCAGCAAAGCTTATGAATATGTCCCGGGAAAAATTCAACTAGCACTTCCTTTACAGGGGAGTGATGGTTTTCGAATAAATCATTGAACCTGATTCTCACAGCCAGCATTTGATTCCTTGAAAACTAAAGTGGCAGATTATAAAACTAGGGGCAAACTTTATTATGCAGTTTGATGTTCGATGAAATGTCAATAAAGAAACACATTGACTTATATGATGGAAAATCGGGGCTATGTCAATGTCGGTACAAATGCCATGGAAGATGATAGGAGACAATATGCAGCTGAGGCATTTGTGTTGATGGTAGTGGCTGTTAACGGACATTGAAATTACCCATAGCTTATTTCTTCATAGATGGACTGAATGCTGAAGAACGGGCAACATAGTGAAAGAAGCTTTAATTAAATTGCATGCATGTGGAGTCATTATCCATCAGTGTCTTGTGATGGACCAAATGTAAATTTCTATGATGGGAGCTCTTGGTGCTAAGGTTGCTAACATAGATGAAGTGCAATCATATTTTCTACATCCTGTAGATCAAAGTAAAATATATATTATATTGGATGTATGTCATATGATCAAATTGATTCGAAATAATTGGGCTACATTAGGCAGATTTATTGATCCAGATGAACAGATTGTGGATTTCAATTATGTAACAATGCTCCATTATATACAGGAACAAGAAGGTTTACGCTTTGGGACAAAATTGAAAACTGCACATATGAATTGGAGACAGCAAAAATGAAGGTAAATTTGAGGCGTTTTCTTAATATTCAATACACAAAATGATTAATTTTTATGCAAAATTATGTTTTTATTCCAGTAGATGAAACTATAATAAAAAAAAAATCTGGAACATAGCTAGTTTCAGTTTTCATGCAAAAGGAATTTTCAAATTGTTTATTGTAATAAATAATATTGTAAATCGTAATTATCACACATGCATTTTTTCATATCTGTAATGGAATGAAAGATATCAAAATTGTAATTATAAAATTATTTCAGGTCAACTTGGCTGTACAAACCATCAGTGAGAGTGTAGCGATATGTCCCATTTAGTATAGTTTCATTCAAGCAAACCCAATATTCACTAAAAAAATCAATAGTATCTGAATATTTGTCAACTGTCTACTTTTATTTCAGTTTGGGAAAGGTTAGATATTCTTCTTGGTTGAAAGCCATCGGTAGGAATCCAGAAGAGAACATTAGTCCCTCAAATGTTATTTGTTCTAAATATTTTCCGGAATCTGACTTTGTGGTGAAAAGAAAAAGGGCTGTGTTGAAAACTGATGCAGTTCCGAAGCTGTTGCTACCTAAAAATGCACCCTTTACATCACAATCAAAAATGTCTTCACCCGGACCAATATCAGGTACTAAAATAAAAAAATATATCCCATGGTACAGATTGTTTATAGTTTTTCATAATTTTTTAGAGACCCTGTTCCCACAGATGCTTCCCTTCAAAGAATCGATGGAAACCTTTCATCCAGTGATTCAGGGTCACACCCTAAACCTTTGATAACGTAAGTTCACTTATTCAGTCATCATTCACTTGTGAAGGATAGGGGAATTGTTCTTACTAGTGGAATAGGATATCAAAGTTGTCGCCTTATATTCCACTCAAAAAATAATTAAAACAAGGTGTAGGAAATGAAATTTACAAAGAATTTTGAGATTTTTTTGATAAAGTATATGAATGGGAATCTGATTATTCACATGAATATTTCCAGTGGAACCTTATTCAAAAATATCAATTAAATAACCACAAAACATATCTCTTGAAGTATTTGAAGTCTTAGGTAAACTTTGTGTTTTGATTGAATTTTGAAGATCTATAATTCTGCATACTTAGAGCCTGCACGCACTGGTTATTTTTGTCACCTTGACTGTTTCATCACTTTCACCGTGGCTAGGGACCCTTACGGTGGTGCACGCACTTGAATATTTAACAGCTAGGTGACTTATTGTCGTGGGGTCTAGCGAAACGCTAGTGACACAACTATCACCACATCAATAGGTTGAAATTGCAGTGCGCACATTGGTAACAAAATGTTACCTCACGCAGCTAGTCGAGCTGTACTTGGATAACGTCTTTGTTCAGCAGGGATGAATAATCTCATTCTTATATTTTTGTAAGATATGGTAGGTTTTAGTAAACGTAATAATTCCTCAAAACCTGATACTCACTCGAAAGTAGCGAAAAAAATTGTCTGGATAAGCACGTAACTTTGCAAACGTGGAGTAGAACTTCCCACTTATCAGTCTATCACTTAACCCAATATTCCCAACCCAATGATTAAGCCAATATTCTTTACAATTGTAACTTTTCCTGTTTCCAATAACAAGTGCACGGACAACTAATTCCACGAGATCCATCTTGACAAATAACAAATAAATTGAGTGACTTTCACTGTGTGTGCAGTCAAGAAATCTTCAGTCACTTGACAGTGACAATGCATTAATCGTCACCCTGACAAAAATCATCAGTGTGTGCAGGCACTTATAGTTATAAAATTGTAGGTATAATATTTCTTTTTGTCAAATTATAGGAGTTCATCTGATAGTGCTGGATTGAAAGGGGTTCAAAAAAGAAACAGAAAGTTGGTTAGGACGTTTCATACATATGCGTAAGTATTTACATGGATTTATGCAAGAACTTTTTGCTAGTAATCAATTAAATATTTTTTTTTTACAAATCTGCAAATTAATAGCAGTTTCTAAGTGGAGAAGAAATATCTATGAAGGATTTTTCCACTATTATAATTGAAAAAAATATTTTGGTTTGTTGGACAAAAAAGCTCTTTCATCATCACTTCCCCCAACAATTCATACAAAAATTATATTCTTCAGATCATCTCCAGATATGTTCAAAACCAGATACATGAATGAAAGAACCAAGTATCACCAGTTGAGGTATAAACATCAATTGGAAAAAGAGAAAAACAGAAGACTCAGAAACAAGGTTTCTCATCTAAAGGAAGTGGTAAATGACATTAGGAGAAAATATTTATTGAGTCCTAATGCATGAGATTTGCTAGAAAAAACTCTTTCTGGCTTACCTCTGGTAATAATGAAAAGAATGCTGGCCAATTCTAGGAGAGGAAATACTGTTAGGCAAAAATATGATGAAGTTATAAGAAGCTTTGCTATGACTCTACATTTTTACTCCAGCAAAGCTTATGAATATGTCCGGAAAACATTCAACTTAGCACTTCCTTTACAGCGAGTGATGGTTTTCGAATAAATCATGTGAACCTGGATTCTCACAGCCAGCATTTGATTCCTTGAAAACTAAAGTGGCAGATTATAAAACTAGGGGGCAAACTTTATTATGCAGTTTGATGTTCGATGAAATGTCAATAAAGAAACACATTGACTTATATGATGGAAAATCTTGGGGCTATGTCAATGTCGGTACAAATGCCATGGAAGATGATAGGAGACAATATGCAGCTGAGGCATTTGTGTTGATGGTAGTGGCTGTTAACGGACATTGGAAATTACCCATAGCTTATTTCTTCATAGATGGACTGAATGCTGAAGAACGGGCAAACATAGTGAAAGAAGCTTTTAATTAAATTGCATGCATGTGGAGTCATTATCACATCAGTGTCTCTGTGATGGACCAAATGTAAAATTTCTCTATGATGGGAGCTCTTGGTGTTAAGGTTGCAACATAGATGAAGTGCAATCATTTTTTTCTACATCCTGTAGATCAAAGTAAAATATATATTATATTGGATGTATGTCATATGATCAAATTGATTCGAAATAATTGGGCTACATTAGGCAGATTTATTGATCCAGATGAACAGATTGTGGATTTCAATTATGTAACAATGCTCCATTATATACAGGAACAAGAAGGTTTACGCTTTGGGACAAAATTGAAAACTGCACATATGAATTGGAGACAGCAAAAAATGAAGGTAAATTTGAGGCGTTTTCCTAATATTCAATACACAAAATGATTAATTTTTATGCAAAATTATGTTTTTATTCCAGTAGATGAAACTATAATAAAAAAAAAATCTGGAACATAGCTAGTTTCAGTTTTCATGCAAAAGGAATTTTCAAATTGTTTATTGTAATAAATAATATTGTAAATCGTAATTATCACACATGCATTTTTTCATATCTGTAATGGAATGAAAGATATCAAAATTGTAATTATAAAATTATTTCAGGTCAACTTGGCTGTACAAACCATCAGTGAGAGTGTAGCAAGTGCAATTGAATTTATCATGGTAGATATGAAAGATATCCGATTCAGAGATGCTGGGCCAACAATTAAATTCATTCGTCTCATTGATGCACTTTTTGATTTATTGAATTCTCGAAATCCAACAACTGTACATATGAAAATGCCCCTAGCCAAAAGGAATAAGGCCTTGTGAAAGCCTTTTATGGAGAATGCTGTGTATTATCTCAGCAAATTAAAAACCCTAAACAATGTGAGACTCATCAATAGCCCTCAAAGAACTGGATTCAAAGGCTTCATTATATCCACCTTAGCAGTTCTAGAAATCTACAAAACATTTGTGGAAAATGAAGCCATATTGAAGTATGTGCTAACATACAAGTTCAGTACCGATCACTTGGAACTATTTTTCTGTTCAATGAGGTAATTTTAACTTCAGCCTTTAATGGCTTTTATTCGTCCTGTTATAGACAGAGATCATCAATTACAATATTGATGTAAGACGTACAGGGTGTTCTTATTGAAAGACCACACCTGTCCACCTTTTGTTATAACATACTGAGTGTTATCTGTCTATTGACCAATAACGGAACAATTTCCCAGAGCGGCTTGAGATTCAAAATGACCCAGTATGTAATGAAGCAGGGAACTTAATTTGACAGTACAAAGACCAATCTCAAATCGTTTCGAAAGAATAATACAATTAAGACTTGTAATAATATATATATATGTATTTTCTAAAATATAAAAACAACTATTGATACACCTGGTATAATTTACTGAGAAAATGTATAGAAAGTCAAAATGAGATTGAATAAACAATAATCTAAAATGAGAAACAAATATAGGTTTACAATTAAAATAACTGTTCTTCAGTTATTTTAAACAATTGATAATAATTTTACTTTTGTTGAATCAATAATTTCTTCTACTATGAAATCAATAATGAAATATTTTCTTATTACCCTATACATATATACCTTGCCAAATAAACAGTTTGATTTCTTACCGTCCACTGAAGGGTGCACAATATTTAAATTAAGACTTAATTATTCCGTTTTATTTCCGAATTATATTACGCGTACACTTGTTGCAATATGATTATTTAGCTTCTTGATAAATATTAATTCCTTTCATTTAGTTATTACTGAGATGATTTCTGATGAGTTACACTTTCACAATGATTCTGCATATGGTTGATTAATTTGCTACTTCAGATAAACTCTACTGAGTCTACGCTTATTTCGCGTAGGAAGATGAGACTTCATCTTCGCTAATTAAAATTAAACTTTACTTTTATTTGCTTCATAATGAAGCTGAACTAGCTTGGTACTGACTGACTAGATCGACGACTGGATTCTGAATGAAGAGCGGAGAGAGTAGAGAGTAGTGAGCTAGTAGGGAGAATCTTATATATATAGTGTTGGTATTCAAAGGATGCCGCCCTAATAAAATTATAATTAATGAGTCGGTGAGTACCCCGTTTGAGTTGACACGCCGCCATGATATATCACCAAGCCTATTATCGCTTCAAAAAGACCGCGGGTCATTCATCTGTCCCGGCGTACTATTAATTATGAATGTCTGAAAATATGGTTGGAATTTCGATTGAGGTGCCGACACAAATGATAGGGGGAAGTGTCCGCCTTTGAAATCGAACGAAAATTGATTTATTATATTGGCATTCTTCAGTTTCAGTTTACATATGGCTATATTTAAAATACTTGATAAGGAGTGCTCACAACAATATTCCATTTTCAGGGCTCGCAATGGTTGGAATAATAATCCATCTGCTTTACAGTTTTTCCACTCATATCGACGTTTGCTTCTGCATCATGATATTAAAAACCTGAGTGGTAACTGTACGGCACAAGATGACACCAATATTCTCTTCACCACAACGAAAAATAATAGAACAAAGATTCCATTGCAAACAAGTGATATTCAGATTATGAAAAAATATATGTTGGAAGATAATGACACTGTCATACATGATCATGATTACATCATGCCTATTCACTTACCTCTTTCAGATATTTCTGAAAATGTTGTGTCTTATGTGGCTGGTTACGCTGTCAATATGACTGCAAAATTAATTAAATGTCCTACATGTCTCGAGTCCATTTGTAATAGTAAATTGGAACACAGTAGTTTGAAACTACTTGTACGAAAACAATGGGGTACTTTAACTATTCCCTCAGAAAATACAATTACAGTGTGTAAGGAAGTAGAAATGATGTTGAGAAGAGTGTTTTTGGTAACGAATAATGAATTACCAGAGGAGGCTAATTTTTTGCAAACTTTTGTCATGGCCATTAATTCAAAACTATTATTCAATAAAAGTTTGTTCAAAGATATTGAAAATCATAGTTTACAATATTTAACTTTAGAGGAAAATCATATATCAAGACTAATCAAAACACTCACATTATCTTATTTGAAAATAAGATTGTTTAATGTTGCAAAATCTCAAAGTTATAAAATCAAAGGACAGCCATTGAGAAAAAAAATGAGTAAACTGATATTGTTCAACCACCAATAAGAAATAATTAGCCACCATAGTATTATTATGCACATATTGTAGTAAGTTTATTCATATATGTATATTTAGATTATAAAAATTTTCATTACATTTTAGGAGTCATGTTGTTTATGTACTTTATACAAATCATATATTTTATTAGTGTTTTTTTTGTACATTTCTGCATTTTATGCCATCTCTTTTATATATTTATTTTTTTGTCAAACGTGTGCTATGGTTTTACCGTAAATAAAAATTTATATTTCTATATTCAATGAAAAAACATAGTTATTAATATACATTTTTATGTATTATTTTTAATGGAAATCTATTTTGAATGGGTTATTATTGATTTGTTGAAAATATAAACAGGATGTTCATAAAATCAGATGTGGAATCATCTGCGACTGAAAGATAAACTTTAGTCACTATCTTCGCAGAAAAATCTTTCTATCAATATTCAATTGAGAATGTTTCCCTTTTCAACGGGTTATTATTATTCAAAAATTATTTTTTTATTATATTTCATGCTTATGGAATATTGATGAATTCAAATACGAGGATTTCAAAAGTTGGAATGGAGTTGAAATAAATAAATATGTAAATAAACGTGTTTGGTCATGGAAGAATTGCTTGTATGTGACAGATATAGTTTTTAAAATTGAAGTTTTGTAATAATAGCAGTTCATTGTAATAATAATAAGCAATGAATATAAAGTGTTGTGTACTTATGTAGTTAGTTATAAACATTTAAATGGTAATGGATATGCCATCATATGTGTAAATCATCGCATTTCCCACAATGTATCTTGTTAACCAAACTAGTTGAAATGGAAAAGATTTATCCTCATACTAGGTGTAGGATTCCATCACTTGTAAAAATGAAATCAATAATATAATATAAATAAAATCAATATTGGATTAGATGATGTATTCAGAATTTGACATTTGTATTAGAGTGGCTCTGAAGGCTTACCACCAGTATTGTTAAAAAACTTTATTTGTAGCTTAACAGCACATACTCATTTTCTCTTCATCTCTCAGTTACGGTGTCTTTCCTGATTTCTGGAAGAATAACTATATAACTTCTATATTCAAATAAGACAATAAAGAATATATTACAATTATAGAGAGCGTGCATTCAATCTACATACCAAAATTGATGGATAAATTAATTACTTGTCAACTCTATTGGACTTAGAAATATAATATTTCCTGAAACATCGTGGTTTATGCTTAGGGGAAAGTCCACTTTATCAAATTTACTGTCATAAAAACAACAATATTTGTTAGATGCCTTGGAGAAAGGAATTCAGATTGACGCCATACAGATTTCTCCAGGGCATTCGATAGAGTAAATCATTCAATGCCATTAAAAAAATTGCTAGCTCTAGGATTCGTTAGAGATATATGGAACTTTATTTTTAACTCGTCGGAATCAATATTTTAGAATTTATAATTATATTTCCCATACAATTCCTTTGGCATCTGGTGTACCACAGGCTTGATGGAACATTATTATTCAACCTAGGTCATAGGTAAACTTCTCAAAAATACTGGATTTCTATTGTTTGCTGATAATCTCAAATTGTTTTCCCCGTCAGTGAAAAGTCAAATACAAAATGTTTCAGTCAAAATAAGTAGTAAAATATTGGGGTTTCTAATGAGAAATGGGAAAGTTCTCACACAATACTCTCAAAGTTTTGTACTGTTCTTTAGTTAAACTTCACCTATTATATGCCATTATCATAAATATGATATAAAAAAAATCGAAATGAAATTTCTGAAATACATGTTTTTTAAAATGGGTCCATATCTACAATTTCATCAACATAACATTTCATATACCTTGAATTTAACTGATATGACTACACGTTATTTCTATTCAGATCTAATTCTTATTTTTTTTAATCATGATAGAACTATACTGCCATATCTTTCAATTAAATAAATTACAATGTTATTCCATACAAAACCAGAACCCTTCATTATTCTCAAAATAAATCATTAAACAAAGATCGTTAGGATAGTGAATTTTTTTAATGAAATCACTTCAAATTACATAAGTGAATTTATAGTGAAGATCGTTAGGATTGAGGCCACTATTATGTTATACTGAATTGATTACTTGTAATGGTCAATACATAATAGCTGTTTATATATATATATATATATATATATATATATATATATATATATATATAATTGATGACAACTTAAATTGGCACAAACACGCAGAGCACATGACAAAAAAAATTGTACCAATGATTGGAGCACTTTATAGAGGCCAGAGCTACTTAAATGTACCAAATAAAATTATGATATATAACGCTTATTTTCTTTCTATATTCCGTTATCTGATAACAAACTGGGGGGGGTATGTTCTCAAACATTATTCAAAAAAATCCAAATTCTACAAAATAAGGTAGTAAAAACTTTATTTGGCTATGATTTCAGAACTAATACAGAGTTAATCTACCATCAAACTGAAATTTTGCCGCTGAAAAAAATTCTACAAATAGAACAATGTAAATTTATTTATAAAATAACAAAAAATCAACAGAAATGCAATACATGAATATAGTTAATGAGATACATTCGTATGAAACTAGAAGTGAAAACCAAATTTATCTACCCCAGGTGAGAACGAACATTGCTTTTAATAATCCCTTCTCTAAATGTCTCCAATCATTTAACTTTCTGCCAAACTCCATGAAAAATAAAGATAGTTACTCCTCGTTAAAGCGGAGGTATGCGATATGTTAAAAGCTTTTAAATTTTAAAATATATATGTTCAAAATAATGACTATATTGGTATATACATGTCATATATTTGTCTAGAATTTCATTGTTTCGGGAACAGGTTTATTGTGATATTTCGCTAGTTTTAAATTTTAATTGTTGTCCTTAAAATTGTTTTTATTTACATTTTCTATGTACATGTGTGTATGGATATATATGTGGATATATGCATGTATACATCTGCTGAAATTGTTATTCTTTATAGTATGTGGTATAGGTTAAGATTTTTTTTGTATTGTAGACTTTTGTATATTAATTCTTAATTGAATAAAAAAAAGCATTATCTAAAAAAAAAATATCAATAGAGAAGATGACACTTCTCTCCTGAAACTTATTTTTTCCTTCCTTTTTTTATTTCTCCTTTGAATTCAGTTTATTTCAATTGATTTGACACATTCATATTTATTATTGAAGTTTTAACAGCCTCGTGACAGTCGTTTTACGGGAGAAAAAGTAATATTTTCAATTGTTAATATTGAGTAGAGGTAGAAAATGAGTAACTGTCCATGTTTCTCAGTTTCTTCCATTTTTTAAGAACGCTTTCTTGTCAGAACTCAATTCATTTTTCCACATTTATTCACAAAAAATCTTTTACTGATACTTTCAATGATATGATTGCAAAATATGCCAAATGAATCTTTTTGATTATATTTTTCATATATATTTACTATTTAGCTTTTCAGTTTTTTTTTTTCGTCGATTTCATTTTTCGTTAAAAAGTTTTCCAAGGATAATTTTCACTAGACAAAAAAATGGAGTCCGGCCCTGATCAGACTCTCATTGCGCAAACTCAGAACACGTATGTGTCATATACTATCATAAGTGCTTTCAGAATATGACATTTCCATTCTCCTCTATGTTATAGTTCTTGGAATAAACACTGTCCTTGGCCATATATAACTGGAAAGTGGAATCTTTGAATTTTGGCGGGAAATATGTTATCTGTGAATATTCACGGCAATTTGACATTCTTCGAATTTTCAAGAAAATCATTGAGAGTTGCAAGAATGTAAACCTATGAATATTCTCGCAAAACTTTAATGATTTGAATAATATAATGATGTTTATTACCTAGATATGCGATATGCTGCATTCAATTAAAAATTGAATATTGAAGTTGTTTGTTTTGGAATAGGTGGGGAAAATGAAAAATATGTATATACTTTTATATAATATATATATATATATTTATATATATATTTAAAACTGTAACAATAGATATATTTTTGTTCAAATATAAAAAAAAAAATCTTTTAGAAAAACAAAAAACTCAATAAACATAAACAAACCTAAATCTGTTTTTTTAATGAAGGAAATAAATGCTCTTTGTTCCTGGACTTCCAAACTCATTATTTCTTCTTCCATACACTGGTTTGGCATAGCATTTTTGTTGGAGTGAGTGACAAACGAGAACTTTACACCCAACGTACAATCTTAAAAAATAAATTATTTTTGTCTTGGCTGGTCCAGTGCCATTTGAATTAACTTATAAAATATCCTTTTGATGATAAATTTGATCGAAACATACACATAATTTTAGTTATCCCCGGCGCAGGTATCCCATTAAATCCACAGTGTGCTAAATTATCCCGTTCGGATCATTATCCTCATGGCAGAACTGTCATGTCAACCATCTATCAAACGAGAAACCAATAAATGGTTATGTTGATCTTTTTCAGTAACTTACGATTCAACAGGTCAGACATAACATTGACCAAATAGCCACATGATTAACGTTCATGCAATGGAATAAACACTGTCCTTGGCCATATATAACTGGAAAGTGGAATCTTTGAATTTTGGCGGGAAATATGTTATCTGTGAATATTCACGGCAATTTGACATTCTTCGAATTTTCAAGAAAATCATTGAATATTCTCGCAAAACTTTAATGATTTGAATAATATAATGATGTTTATTACCTAGATTGCGATATGCATTCAATTAAAAATTGAATATTGAAGTTGTTTGTTTTGGAATAGGTGGGGAAAATGAAAAATATGTATATACTTTTATATAATATATATATATATATATATATATATATATATATATATATATATATATATATATATATATATATATATATATTTAAAACTGTAACAATAGATATATTTTTGTTCAAATATAAAAAAAAAAATCTTTTAGAAAAACAAAAAACTCAATAAACATAAACAAACCTACAATCTCTTTCAATCTCTTAATGAAGGAAATAAAACCTAGGCTCTTGTTCGGACTTCCAACCTCATTCATTTCTTCTTCCATACACTGGTTTGGCATTAAGCATTTCTTTGGTTGGAGTGAAAGTGACAAACGAGGAGCAACTACCAACCCAACCGTACCAATCTTAAAAAAATAAATTATTTTTTCGGTCTTTGGCTGGTCGGGTCAGTGTTGCCATTTGACATTTAACTTTTATAAAATATCCCTTTTTGATATAAATTCTGATCGAAACATTCAAAATTATTACAAGTTATCCCCGGCCGCAGGTATCCCAATTTAATCCCATGTGTCTAAAATTATCCCCGTTTGGGATCATTATCCCCTCATGGCAGACTGCTCCAATGTCAACCATCTGTCAAACGTGCACGAAACCAATAAAGTGGTGGGGTTATGTTACCTTTTTATAACACAGATTCCAACAGGTAGACAATAAATTGACCAAATAGGCCATCATGATTGGAACGTTTCATTTTGCACATTTTTGTGATATTCTTTGAGTATTCACTTGTAGTTTGGTATTTCTTTTTAACAATGACCATGCGCCGCTTGGATTTAGGAAAATGGATGGTGGTTAGTTTGTTTCGTTGTCGAATTTCTGCGAGGTTTGCTCGTTTCGTCTTTTGGTTGTACACTTTTGTGTTCGAGGTGTTTTGTTGGACTGTTATTTTCTTCAGCTGTTTGAAATTGAGAGAGGGGGCTGAGATGCTCTTGTTTTTTTGAATGAAAGGGTGACGTTTTATATAATGTTGTGGTATACTTTACTTATTGTCTAATTGGTTTTATCATTTAGGGAGTTTGGGTTCTTTTTTATTGAATCATTTCTAGAAATTATCTTTTTTTTGTAATGGTTTCAGTTGCCAAAATTTTACTTTGCTCATAATTGAATTCATGGTTTGTTTCTCTTTTTTTATTTAGTGCAGTTGAACAATTTTTGGTGTATTTGTGCCCTTTTATTCTATTTTCTAAGTGTTGCGAGGTTTGCCCTATATGGACTTTATTGCAGTTAGGGTCGATGCATGGAATTTCGTGAATAACATGTTTTTTTTTCCCCTTAGGGATTTTTGTTTTTAGGTTAGAAAAAATTGATTTGTTTAGTGTGTTGTAACTTTTGTGGCCTATGTTTAGGTTGTATGGTTTTATAGTTTTTGCTACTTGTTCTGATAGGATTGGAATATAAGGGAGGCCAATGTGTTTGTTTTGATTTGTTTTTTTTCCATTTTGGATGTTTTATTGTGAAAAAGGTTTATTCTTTGTTGGAAAATATACCATTTATCATGGATTTAGAATAATTGTTATTTAATAATGCAGTTTTGGCTTTTTTAATGGCATTTGGGCGATGCTCCGGGTCTGATAGGTGATAGCTTCATCAGCAAGTCCAATTATGACAGATTTTTTTTGGGATAGTGGGTGTGTCGAATTAAAGTTTAGGTATCTTCCCGACCAAGTATTTTTTGTATGCCATTCTGTTCTTATTTTATTATTTGTTCTATGTAGTGTTAAATCTAGGAAGTTTATTTTTTTGTGTTGTTCTCTTTCAATTGTAAATTTTAGTTTTTTGTGGTAATTATTAAACATGGTGGTAAAAAAACTTGCTCATCTTTTTATCGACAATGGTTATCCAAATCGTTTGGTTTATAAATTAATTTCCAGCAGAACCTCCATAGTAGATGAACCTTCGATTATCACAAACCCTTCCAATCACAATCTATTACCGAAATACTTATCGTTACCTAATATTCACACTATGAACCATAAGTTCAAAAAAATCTTTCCTAAATTTCCCTCCATCACAATTACGTACAAGAATCAACTCACTGTCAATAATATTTTTTCTAAATTAAAAAACAAAGACCCCATATTAGAACAATTCAATGTAGTCTATTGCATTCCTTGTTCTCAATGTAATAAAAAATATATCGGACAAACTAAAAGAAAACTTGAAGATAGAATTTGCTCGCATAAAAGTGACATTAGAAACCTTAAAAAAAGTTGCACCCTAGCACAACACACCTTAGAAAAAGATCACAAACCCGATTATGATAATGTCAACATATTGGATCATGAATCCAATTTGAAAAAAAGAACTTTTTTGGAAATGTCTTACATATACAAAGAACCAAATTCAATGAATGCCAAAACTGATATCGATAACCTTAGTATCATTTATTCCTACTTATTGAGTCTCCCTCCACATTTAGATAACACTATTAACCATTTTTCACAATCAGTTATACAATAATTTTTTCAAGTTGTCACCCTAATTTATGACTATTGGCCCAAATCATTAAATTGGCAACACTGCCTTTCAAAGATGGTTGATACTTCAATTCCTCATATCAATCATTATTTTTATTAGACAGAAATTTCACTTGATCTTGTCAACATTGTGTCAAATGAATCTCTTCCCTTGGGGTACAATCCATAAGTGTTTTTTATATCAATTTTTATTTATACATTGTACAGTAGTTGTATGTTCATCATTAATATGTGTTCCATGTCCAAGTTTTGCTCGAAGTTAACCTCACTTCCGTAAGTAATTTTTTTTTTTTTAAGAAAATGTTTAAATTTTCAACATTTTAATTTATCATTGTAGAGTTCCTGATGAAGAGTCAATAAAGTCTCGAAAGCTCGAATAAAAAAAAGAGTATACTCACTTCATCCCTACGACTGCATACCCAAAATAAAGATATCTTTTTCATATATATATATATATATATATATATATATATATATATATATATATATATATATATATATATATATATATATATGGGCATTTTATCAACTGGTTGAAATCAATCGAAAAAACTGCTTATCACAATTTGATTGTACCCGAATCTGTTTTCTATTTACGTTTATGACTGGACATGGGCGATTTGGATGGACATACTTCGAACGTTTGGTATGGACATCAACTGGACGTGTTGAATGAACATTCATTGGATGTGTTGAATAAGGACATCCATTGGATGTAGTAATCTGAACCTTTGGGTACATTGTTAATGGTACATTGTTAAAGTTCGTCCATTGTACATCCTGTAAGTACGTCCATAATATGTTAAATCCAGTGAGTTTCGGACATTTTCTGGATATATCATTGTATGTAACTGGATGTTCAATGGACTTCATTTTCCTTTTATCGTCCATTGAACATTCAATGGACGTACAGTTGTGTGCATAAAAAAATCGTAGAGCAGTTATAGGCTATTGTGAGTCAGGCTTGTTAATCTTAATTGAACTTCTTATCGACTTTCACAAGTAGTGTCAAAATTGAAACTATTTTTGTCAAATGTGTACGTGTACTACTTTTTTATGAAATCTGGAACATCATAGGCAGGTTTACACCATACAAACCTTGTACGACTTTTTTATTCACACAACTGTATATGTGCTGTATGGGTAAGACATGGTTGAAATTCAGAACTTGTAGAAAGGTTAGGATAACAATGACACACACACGTTTAAAATGTCCGAAAAGTTGAGGCATGCACAAAAAAAATATTTCTATAATGAAAATTTCTATTCAAAACCGTGTTTCTAGTTCCTACAATAACGCCTGTGCATTGAAGTTGGATTAAAGCTGGATTTATAGATTAAGACCACAGAACTCATAATTATATATCTTATAGGCTAGAACGCGCATTCCTATTGTTCCGTACCTTAGAATGAACGAAACATGGGCAATGGAAAAGGGGTCCATTTCTGCTAATCACGGAGGTATGTTATTATTCAAAAATGCAAAATAGAAAAAGAAATGCGGTTTACGTACGTCATTAGAGAAAAAAAAAACATAGTCGTCTGTTATTGGAGAGAAAAAAAACATAGCCGCCGTCATTAGAGAGAAAAAACATAGCTCCGCTGAGATAAAAAAAAACATGGTCGTCTGTCATTGGAGAGAAAAAAACATAGTTGCGTGTCATTGGAAAAAAACATGTTCGCCTGTCATTGGAAAAAAAACATGGTCGACGCTTGTAGAAATTTACAGAGTGGCTCCAATTATGGCAAAATTTACGAATTCACATGCATTTTGTATACAGGGTGGACCAAAAAAGTCAATGTCTCCGATTCGGCTAATTTTAAACGGGCTAATGTAAATCGATGTACTCGAGATATTTTGGCACTTGAAAAATGATTTAAAAAATAAAAAATTTGATTCGAACCCTAGCATACCGAGTGAGGTATCAAATTGAAGGAGAACACCCATAGATTGTAAATTCATCACTTTCCATCCCTCCCACTTTATCGTAGAACAATAAATCAGTATGTGAATGCCTTAAATTACATGAGATAACGAAATCAATGCCTACTTCGAATCGGCCGCATCGAGCAGCATTTAAATCCGTCAAAAAACAAAGACATGCCAAAACCCAGGACCGCCAGATCTTCACTCTGATAAGGTGGGAATTTCAGTGTCAATGGATTCATCTCAACGTCAAGAAACATAATTGAACATTCTCCGATGTCAAAAGGGCACTAGTAGCTAACTTCGTTATTATTGGAAGCACAGCTTCGTGCGGATACTCTAACAAGACAACTTTTACTGGAAAACGTGAATATGAAAAGTCTACATACATATCATACTCGATTCATCAAAAAACAAAGAAATGTCGAAACCCAGGCTCGAACTAAGGACCGCCAGATCTTCACTCTGATAGGGGAAATTTACCAGTGTCAACGGATTCGTCTCAACGTCAAGAATCATAATGGAATATTTCCGATGTCAAAAGGGCACTAGGAGCTATCTTCGTTATTATTGGAAGCACAGCTTCGTGCTCTGTATCCCTTTTTCCAATCTGAATAAAATCCTAATATCTATCCACGAATTTCATTCGATTAGTATTTCATAATCATGTTACAACTTGGGATACGTAACACTTATTATCAGAAAATATAGGAACATAATTATTCATAACAGCTTTATCAGCAAAAAAATACCGGTAAATGCCCTGATAATGAACTCAAACTCGGCAGAAAGCCAATAACAATAACCGGAAATCAATATCCATTATTGCATTCTTGCCTTCTTGCATATTCATGAAGTGTGTTTATTCATAACAACTGCATCAGCGAAAAACTCCGGGTCAATGTCCTGATTATGAGGTCAAACTCAGCAGAAAGTCAATGTATCCGATTCGGCTAATTTTCAACGAGCTAATGTGAATCGATGTACTCGAGCCATTTTGGCACTTGAAGAACGATTTGAATTTTTTTTATTTTATTTGAACCCCAGCATACCGAGTGAGGTATCGAATTGAAGGAGAGCACCCATATACTGTAAATTCATCACTTTCCACCCTCCAACATTATCGTAGAACAAGAAATCGCTATTTGAAAGCCTTAAGTTACATGAAATAACAAAACCCATGCTTGATTCGTATTGGCCGCATCGAGCATCATCCAAATAATCCGTCAAAAACAAAGAAATATCGAAACCCTGGCTCGAACCCAGGACCGCCAGATATTGACTCTGATGAAAAGGGAATTTCAGTGTCAATGTCAAGAATCATACGTCAACGTCAAGAATCATAATTAAACATTTTCCGATGTCAAGAGGGCACTAGTAGCTTACTTCGTTATTATTGGGAGCACAGCTTCGTGCGGGTACTCTAACAAGATAACTTTCATTGGAGGACGTGAATATGAAAAGTCTACATACATATCATGCTCGGTTCACGAAAAAAAACAAAGAAATGTCGAAACCCAGGCTCGAACCAGGGATCGCCAGATCTTCACTCTGATAGGGGGAAATTTACCAGTGTCAATGGATTCGGCACAATGTCAAAAATCATGATTAATAATTTTCCGATGTCAAAAGGGCACTAGGAGCTATCTTCGTGATTATTGGGAGCACAGCTTCGTGCTATCTATCTCTTGTTAGAAGTTGAATAAAATCCTAATTTATATTCACGAATTTCATTCGATTAGTATTTCATAATCATGCTACAACTGGGGAAACGTAACACTTATCATCAGAAAGTCAGGAAACCTAATTATTCATAACTGCTTTATCAGCAAAAAACTCCTGATAATGAGGTGAAACTCAACAGAAAGCTAATTATTCACAATGGCCGGAAATAATATCCATTATTAGAATGGACCTTTCCATTTAGGAAAAATAAATTCCAAAACTTATATAGGTCGATTGTAATTCATATGAAACGTCCAATTGACTTAGAATGCCATCATATATTTTTTATTTCGAAGAGATATTGCGTTTGAAAGTGTACCCGTGACATCACGTTCATCGAAAACTACCCCCTCCTTAATCCACGTTCAGGAACACGCATTACTGTTCTTGTCAAAAATATAGCTCACTGCTTGATATACCCCATTAATATATAATTGAACTCTCTTTATTGATAGACTCATAAAAAAAAAATCCCATTTCAACAAAGCGGTTTTCTTTATTCAAAACATTCAAAGTTTCTGAACGGGCCTTCCTTTTGATGAAGAGCGATCATTGGCAACACCGCAAAACTTAAAGACAGTTCTGATTCTCATGGAATAATATTGAGATTTGAGGTTAATGTTTATTTTCAAACAATATATTAATTTCTTAATATCATAAACGATTTGGGGTGTTTATAATGGAACAAGGCTTCGTAAAAGCAGGTTCGGAAAATTTGCCAAGGGTGGATTATGAAATGATTGACTCTTTTTATTTAACAAACATGAATTTTTTGAGTGCTGAAATGAAAAATGTGAAAACGAAACGGTAAGCAATTTATGTTAGGTATATAGCAAAAATGAATATCGAGATCATATTTCAACTGACTTATTCGCACCAAAAAAGTAATTCAACACATGTTATCTTTTCACAGATCTACCAGTGACTCCAGTGGTGATAATGCTGTTGGATACAAACAGTTGAAACGCCAAGAAAACGTCTGCAATGTGAAAGCAAAGCTCACACCGGAACATAAAATCCACAATTTTTTTTATAATTGTTTGGTGCAAGTAGACGAAGAAGCAATGTCCTAGAATGTCGGTGCTTAGACTGTCCGGCCTCTGAGGGTATGTGTATATTGAAAAAATGTTTTGACAATTCAGATGAAATCAAATATATTTGAAGAATTTGTGAGTTGGGACAAAAAAGTTAGAACAAAAAAACTTGAAATTTTGGGAAGATGCATAACATTTGTTTCTAAAACTGAATCGGAGAATATGTCTTTCATACGATGCATTGTGTTTTCCAGGTGGATGTAAACATGGACTGGCATTTTTGATGTGGCTCCATAGAAGAAGAACCCTCTGTAACTTCACAGACATGCTACTGGAAAAAATAAAAATTATCAACAATGGGGAAAGAGTATAAAATTATTGAATTGAAGGCTCTAATGAACAGAAAAATTACCTAATTAAGAAACAGACAAGGATAATTCCTGAATAAACTGAAGAGTTTATCAGGAACTGGGCAAATATTTTCATTTCTCGAAAATAAACCATTAGAAAATATAGCCATATACCGATTGGCCCCTCAATTTTCAAAACAAAAATTCTAATAGCACAGCAGATGAATTCATTGAGTTTATGACTGAACAAATGACTGATTTGGCATGTGAAACGGCTGAACAAATAACGAGAAACCACTCGAAATGTTCTACTTGGTATGAGTTTTGGTTTGGACGAGTAACAGCTTCTAAGACATATGAAACCGCAAAATGTAAAACTGAGGAAGGAGTTCGGGCTGAAACAACTCAAGGAGCATTTGAACCCCTGTTAACTGACCCAGTGAAGCGAGGACTACTTTTGGAAGAAGCAGTCAGAAAAGAAGTAGGGTGAAATGGGGTGAGCGTAATCATGGGGCAAGTGTAATTGGGCACTCCCTAATTTTTGTATTATCGTTTTTAATTTTTTTCTATCTAAAATTTGAATGTGTAACTCATTAATTGCCTTTATATTATGTTTTTAATCCTTTTCAAGGTCCTAGTTCAGAATGTTATTCATATATTACCCTGTATTTTCACTTGTTGTGCGAGTATCGATTGTAATTTTTAATTTCATATGGCTAATACAAATAATTCAATAAGATTGTGGTATTTTGCTTCCTCAGATTATTTCCAACAAGGAATCGGATTCTGCTGTCAGATTTCGATTTGGATGCCAACAAAAAAAAACATAGTAGTGATTACGTTTACCCCATCAAAAAATATATATGGGGTAAGTGTAATCACAGAGACTGGTGGGTAAATATAATCAGTGATTACATTTGCCCCATACTAGAAAAATTTTCCTCAAATTACCCCCACATTCCAGTCATTTGCTTCAGCCGATGGACCTTGCAGTTTTTAAGAGTCTGAAATCAAGGTGGGATTCAAGGTTAGCAGACTACCAACGAAAATACGTTGGCATGAAAATACCGAAAAAGGATTTTTCCATACTTGTCTGCACCATTTGGAAGGAAACCGATCAGGATGTACTGATATCAGGATTTCGTAAGGGAGGTTTGTGTCCATTCAATAGATCTGTCATTGACAGCAATAAATATGACCCAGAAGCACTAAAAAGATATAAAGAACATTCAAAAACTGCACAATCTGCCTCACAAGAAAATTATGATGGGCCAAGCACAAGCAAACAGCAAGAGACAGAAGCACCATCTTTGGAGCAGCAACCACTTCCAGAACCATAGCCGATTGCAGGACCAAGTAAAAAGAATGTGTCATTTGAAGATTTGTTGCTAGACACCGTAAGACAATCCCCCCGACCTCAGAGAAAAGAAGAAGAGTGCTTCTGGAGCTGAAATTATCACAGCACAGAAAAATATAGAAAAAGAAAAAAAGCAGAGCCAGATAAAGAAGAAAAAAGAAAAAAAAGCAGAGCAAGATACAGAAGAAAAGCAAAAATTGAATCAAAGAAAGCAAAAGATCTAGCAAAAAAAGAAAAAATTTGAAACAAGAAAAAATAAACCCAAAAATATTATTCTATCAAGTTCTTCTGATGAAGAGGAAGATTTTGCAACGTATTCACAAAGGTTAGATGAAGAAGAGGAAGCCCATAAACAAGACGAATTGTTACTCACCGACTTGAAACAACCATTATGTCGGAAATTGGGTTCTTGTCTCATTTAAAGCAAAGAAAAATTTAATTTTGTATGTTGGTCAAATAACAGCCTTTGATGACTAATCACAACCTTTGATTATGTTTCTGAAAAAATCCGACCAAAACTCGCAACAATCGAGTTTTTATTGGCCTGAACAAATTGACCATCACTCAGTGTCTGCATCAGACATCGAGTTAGTTTTACCCGAACGAAATTTAGGACGAAGAGGAGATTTGATTTTTCCAGTATCCTTCGCTACATATAATGTTAAATAAAAGGAAAAACTACATTGTACAGTTTGTAATGTTCACATATTTCAATAAACTTTCCAAGACAAACATGCGAATTGTATACATTCCACAAAAAAGCTTATAACGTCCTTATGGATTGAGCTATTAGGATAATTTTTTTTGGTGAAACTGCATAATTTTTACTTTGTTACACTTGCCCCAAATACTCTAGCATACGATGCATATGGGAATTACAAACCATGATTACATTTGCCCCGAATGCTGGGGTAAATGTAATCAGCGAACATAACTTATTATTTTTGTTTATAAAAAATTCACTATGCCTGGTAGAAAAAAATGAATCACTTCAGTTATTTGATAATTAGATAGGTAGTACTACTGTGTAAAATCAGAAACATATATCTTTAGGGTATCTTGATATTAAAAAGTGTTAAAATGGTTTTTCTGATTACACCTTACCCCACTCCACCCTAACTGACTACCCTGACTGGTTTAACATCTTTTGAACCGATGGGGTAAGCATAAACTTTCATTAAGAGAATCCATCATTTTTACATTCATTAAATTAAAAACAGATATGAGGTATGTTGTCCTATCAGTTCTTTTCAACATAAGTAAGCCAATATGTAGAATTATATTCCATGAAACGTTGATTATATTGGCAACAATTGTGAAAACAACAATTACTTGGCCAACTAAGGATGAGATATCAGAAAATATGCCAAAATGTTTCGCTCCTTTTCAAAATGTCAGAGCAGTTATTGACTGTACCGTGATACCAGTTGAACAGAGTTATTTGTGTTGTAGATTGAGAACTTATTCTCTATATAAAAAGAGGCATACTATTAAAATCATGACAGCAGTCACTCCTGGTGGTCTCATTCCATATATAAGTAAAGCTTATGGTGGAAGGAGTTCTGATAAGGAAATATTTAGACAAAGTGTAATAGTTGAGAAGTTGGAAGCTTTAAAGATCACTTAATGAAAGACAAAGGTTTTATAATGACAGATATTACAGATCAATGTGGCATGAGGATCATTCAGCTACCTTTTCTAAAGAATAAATCACAATTTTCCAAAGAAGAAGCTTTATTAAACGCCAAAATTGCTAGGGCAAGAGTTCACATTGAAAGAGTCAATCAGCGAATAAAAACTTGAGATTTTCGGCAAACCATTACCATATTCTTTGATACCCCAAATTGATAACATTTTCATAATAGTATGTGCTGTAGTCAATTTATCAAAATCCATATTTAGTGATGACAAATTTCTTTCGTAAATTTATCCATGAATTAGCATTATAAATTTGTATTTTCATTTTAGGGCAGTATTTCTGATTGCCAATTAGGTTTGTATTGCAGATTATTCAAGTTTGTATTGCAGATTCGATAAAGTGTAGTCATTATTGCTCCTAAACTGCTCAATTTGGAAAAAATCTTCAAGCGCAGGAATACTTCAATAGGAAAGCATATTCAGAAATCATTTTGGGTGAAAGTTTGTATGGATGTACCATTAGTTGAAGTCATGAAAACTGGTATTTGAGCTTTTTTTTGAAATTCATCCCCTAAAGGGGTCAAATAAGGGGTACTTTTTTTCATGGGGTTTCGGTTAGTTTTTGAGTTACGGTCATGAACATTGGTGTTTTACAAATTACAAATGAAGAATTCGTGTGTAACCTTACTTGAAAGTTACTTTAGGTGTACAATTATGGCACTCAAACGAGGTAATGGGAAACGGGAAGCCACAGGCATTATATATAAATATATATATCAATATTTGATTTTGTTTTCATGTTTCAGCACATGCACATAATACAGAATATATCAAAGAACTGTGTAATCCCTGAGATCGCAAGCTCCTTTGATTGGCCCAGTGGAGTATTTGCCAATGAAGGTGAGGATTATTTTATTTAGTTATTTCAAGTTTGTCAAAATTACTCCTAATATATTGATTAAATGATATTTTATATCAAAATTGAACATGGAATACTTCACAACCTCTGGTTATTTCATAAGAGATATGAAGTGAAAATGATTGTTTTTTTTTCTAATTTATATTTGAAACCACTTTGATTTTTCATTAAAAAAGTTATTGTTTAACCTTTGAAAAAAATATCGTTGATATTCTCCGAATGTTGAATGTCATGTGTTTCACAGGCCCTATCCAATCTAGCGATTCCTAGATCGTTGCGTGCCAATCGTTTTTGCAATTTGGTTCCGGGTCCACAATATTGATATCCTCCAGGCAGATGCAATTCAAACGGCAATTTATTTATTAAATAATTTACAAATCCTCGACCTTTTTTTTATTATTCGATCTGTTGCTTCTACGTTTGCTTCGTGTGGTGGTAAACATTTAAATGAAACATATCTCACACATCTTGCAATTAATAAGTGTCGAACCGTCGAACAATGCGCATTGTCAAGCAAAAAGAAGAGTTTGCAGTAGATAATTTGGATGAGAAAATCGGAACTGGATTAAATGGGGCGAACTCATTGAGACATGGCCCACTACTTCCATCATCTGTTCGCTCGCTAATCATCGGTCTGTCAAATTGCGGAAAGACTCATGCTATGATATCTCAACTGACACATCCACAAGGATTGCGATTTGCAAACGTTTATCTCTATTCATAGTCGTTGAATCAACCGAACTATGAACACTTGCGCAATGTATTAGCACCAATAAAAGGATTGGGTTTCTTCACATTCAGTAATAATGCAGACATTGTGCAACCCTCCACGCCAAACTAAATCAGTATTCATTTTTGATCATGTGATTTGCAAAAAACAAGATATTATCCGATCATATTTTTGTATGGGACGTCATAAAGATGTAGATTGCTTCTATCTTGAACAGACCTATTCACGAGTTCCAAAACAGTTGGTTCGTGATAATACCAACTTCATCATCATATTCAAGCAAGATGAAACGAATTTACATCACATCTCTTCCCATCACACCTGATGTAACATTCAGAGAATTTCAAATGATGTGTACGCAATGTTGGAACGATGAATATGGATTCCTTCGATGAAGATAGAAAGTTACAGGATGGACGATATCGCAAAGGATTCGACAACTTCATATATCCTTGATATGTCAATTCAAAAATACTCGAACGTTCATTGAACTTCAGTGAGATCACTTCAATATAAGTGGTGTTGTGTCAAGGATTGAAAATACTGAACATTTCGAGAGATGAATGTGCAGAAGCTGAAATGGACACGAAACGTCAACTAGTTGAAGCGACAGATGCTGTACGACAAAAATTCTTATCAAAAGCGGAAATATGGAGGACAAGATAGCACTTGGAAAATTGTATGATCCTATAACAAAACCACTCAATGTACTTTCTTCTGCAGCTACTGTGAAACCACCTACATCTTCCATAAACCGCTCCATCCCAATGAGCACTCCAATGGGAAAAAACATTATTTCAGTGGTGATTTATCATTGTCAGGCATTGAGATTGGAACCATCAAAGATATGAACAATGGAAGAATGGCAGCAACCAAATTATTCAAAACGCCCTCTTCATCGTCAATGGGTTCAGCAAATTTGGAATCGTCCTGTGTTGACAATGTTGAGAAATTGGGAAAACACGTGAAAAATCTCTTGAAGGGACACAATGCATATAACACAAATTATGGTATACGAGTAGAACCTTCAACACAAAAATTATTCATGGGAAATCTAGAAGTACGCTTTGGTGGTGGCAATATTTCCTTTTGGGATGGGGCAATACAAGTACGTCAATTTCCTGGCAGTTCAGATTTATATAACTGATATTTCTCAAGGAACCTCCTGCTGTAGATGATGTGAGAATAGAACACACTTATGTTCAAATATTGGATTTGACAAAAGCATTGTACAAGAAGAATCAAGGGATCATAAAACCACTATTGAAATCAGTCAATGATATAAGTAGTGGCGACAGGATGAGACGAATGAAATTGCAGAAAGTGTTCACATGAAAAACACAGGACTAATATTATATATATATATATATATATATATATATATATATATATATATTGGAATAAGCCTAAAGAATTAGTGGATCGTTTACGATTGCTCATAGGATCGAAAGCGTCTGGACACACAGGTCATGATATCATCATATATTGATTGACGCAACTATTGTGAAGCATCAGTATGGCTAGTTATGTCAAACGACAAGTTGTTGATGAGTTACTCAAGCCGGCTCGTTGTAACTTCCAGAAAACATCTATCGTCGTTGAAGGTCTAGGAGATTTATGGCAAATTGATCTCGCTGAATTTCAACCTTATGCCAGAATTAATGAAGCTCATCGTTATATTTTGGTGGTTATCGATTGTTATTTCAAATATCTACGGACAGAACCAGTCAAGGCAAAGACTGGGATAGCAGTAACTAATGCTATGAAAGTAACTAATGCTATGAAAGTAACTAATGCTATGAAAATGATATTGAAAGACGTATTTTCCAAAACACATACAAAGCGATCACGGGAAAGAATATTACAATAGATATTTTTTATCATTGATGGAGCGAAAAAAAATTGAACATTATTCGACATGCACTATGAAGGCAGCCACAGCAGAAAGAGAGAGCAATTCGAACAATAAAAATCTGGATCCACAAAGAGTTTTTGTAAACGAAAATCACAAATGGTCAGATATCCTTCCAATTATAACGAAGACATATAACAATAAAGTACCCAAGTAGCACACAGAGGTCATAATTCGGTTGTACAGACGTCTACTAGACCTTTCGCAAAAGTCCATGACTTATGTCTTGTAATATGAGACGTCGCTATGTATGCCAATACGACAAAAAGGCACACTCTTGCGACGTCACATCGACGTTATAAAGTATTGGTAATGACTTGCCAATATAGACTTATATAAGCCAGTCGCAAAAGGGTCGGTCAGTGGTCTTAGTGTAGTCATTATATTGTTATGCATGGAGGTCATAATCTTTCTAATATAGTATAACAATATGTATACCATATCAAAAGATTTTATATAATATCAATATAATATATAAGTCAGCCTTCCTTTACATGTTCAAGATACTCTGTGACCGTGATAGTTATCGAGATAAAAATGATTTTCATTTGTGTCTTTAAGAATTGTTCTGAAACTCTAGTAACCAAGCAAATCAATTTTTACGATCAAAATCCAATTCTACTCACTTGAAGTTCATGCGGCTCGAAAAGGAAGAGAGATAAATATTAATTTTCATTTCAGAAAAAATATATTTCATCAATTTTTTCTCTTTAATCTTTGAAATATATAGACCATATTACAAAAGATACTTGATTAGCACATCTTCAATAATTTTCAAATTGATATAACACCCAGGGTCCCATATTTTTTATTTTAAATATTTTTGCTCCAATATGGCTACCAGAATGATGTTATCAATCAATCGAAAAACATGGATGCCGTCCTTCTAGTGTCGAAATGTTGTAATTACTCCGGTATGTACTATCATAAAATCGTTTACGAGTGTCTCAAAGACATCGCAATATCTTACATAAAAAAGATGTAATGTGGTCGCTGTGACCACAAGTAGCAAGTTTTGTTGATGTACTAACGTAGTAACGCTATCAAACCAGAAAAAGATATACACTGAGTGCATAAGCATTCCGCTAGTTCCGCCTAATGGAAAACGCTAAAAATAACTGACATTTACAATAGAGGTTATGTCGATGTTGAACAGTTACATCTAAATTATTTTTTATTTATCACTCGAAGTGCACATACATATTATTTATGTCTCTCCTTGTTGTGAAAACAATTGAAGGAACTGGATGAACTTAATTTTTTTGAAGTGTTCCGACTGATTAATTATTTCAGATGTTAATTTTGGGGTAGGCACTCATCCTTCCTCTTTATATTTTTCTATACGCTCCAGTTCTCTTGTGAGGCAGATTGGATTTTTGTTTTGTCATTTTAATCATTCATATGGAACTGAATATTCTACATATATAACACGATATACCTATCCAACAAAAATAACATAACCAACAAAAATAATCTAACCTAGATACATAATATAATCATTACGACCAAAGTTCATCAGTTGATGAAACTACATTACATGAATATAATATGTAGTCGTAGAAACGTTTCAAAAATCTATTCATTAGAACCACATATGTTCATTGTTATAATAACCTCACAGCAACTGCTCTTAAGTTCTACTCAACGACACATACAATTCATTTACATACAAACCACAGCACAACTTCATCTCGAGAATTCTTTATTGTACTCTCGTTATATCCACTACACGACGTTATAGCAACGCCTGAAGGTTATAAAACGCACATTAACTTTTTGGTTTTGAAACAAACAAATACGTGGTCTTTAGGACGGTATAAAATACTTATGTTGTTGACTATTTTAGTTACTTGATTGCTTATAATAAAACACTGGTAATTGAGATATAACGAATAGGTTATAATATATATATAGATAGATATATGAATACAGGTTGATCGCGTTGCAATGTAACGTGCATGAACGTTGTCTAATACATACTGAGGATTCTAGGCAGGGTTGCCAAATGTATCTTATAATATATGATATAGAATATTGACATACATTACACGTCCTACCTGAAAAGAAAACATTTATTTTTTAACAAATGAAAGCATGAGATAATTAATATTTATATTCCAAATCTATTTGGAGGGCGACTAACACGACCACTTTTTGTTATGTATCCATCATAAACATCATTCTTCACTTCTGTGGAACATTTTTTGGAAATAATAACGCCATTTTTTTTCCAGGAACATCTGGTTTTTTGATTACTGTAGGCTGCTCAGAATGGAGAGGTCTCAAGTGATGTCGGTTCGTCTGTATTCACCCTCGTTTACTCTAACAACGTAATCATTTTCATTTTTGGCAATAATTACTCCAGGATTCCATCTTCTTCTGCCTTCTTGCATGAGAATTGGCTCATTGACTTCTAATTCAGGTAACTTCTTAGTCGATCTGTCATAATACTGTTTTTGAAGGTCTTGATTATAATTTAACCTTGATAGAACATCTTTGGTTGAATAATTTGGGGTTAACAGTTCAGTCTTAATTGGTAAGTTTGTTCTTAACTTTCTTCCCATCAGTAGCGTGCATGGGGCTGGCAAATTTTGTTTGGGGGTGGTGTTATAGTCCAACATAACTAAAAATGGATCTTTTTGTGTTTGAAATGCCTTGACGAAGAGTCCTTTAACAGTTTGAATCGTCCTTTCAACCATTCCATTACTCTTAGGATACAACGGACTAGATGTAGTGAGTTGTATATCATATGTTTTGGCAAAATATGTAAACTCTTTCGAGTGAAAGGGGGGTCCATTGTCCGAAAAAATTTCTAACGGAAGTCCTGTCACTGAAAATACGTTTTTCAAACTAGAAATTACACTTTGCGCGGTTTTATTTGAAAGTTTGTTCACAATTGCAAATTTAGAAAAATAATCAATTAGCACTAAAAAATCTTGTGACGCCACTGACATGAAGTCTATGCCAATTTTTTGCCACGGGAGTTCAGGCACTTTATGTGAGCATAATGGTTCGCGCACATTACTTCTGGAGTATTTTTGACATGTTAAACAATTCAACACAAGTTTTTCAATATCACTCATTAGTCCGGGATAATAAATGGCATCTTGTGCTTTTCTTTTGCACGAAACTACTCCTTGGTGAGTTTGATGTATAATATTGAGGAATTCACCTTTGAGTGACTCTGGTATTACAATTCTTCTATGATAAAATAACACATTATCATGTAAATAAATATCACTTCTGACAGGCCAGTATTGTTTGACACTACTTGGTACTGATGATTTATGTAAAGGCCATCCATTCAAAACATAATATTTGACTTTTTGAAGTACAGGATCAAGGTCAATTTCTCTCTGTAGCCTTTTTTGATTTTGTTCACGAGTAGTGATAATTGAATATACTCTTAAGTTATTTTCTAAATAATCAGTATTGATTGTTTCACTCACAGGATCTCTACTTAACGTATCAGGTATTTTTAGGTTTTTTCCAGGAACGTATTTTAGGGTAAATTGATATCGCATTAATCGCATCGCTAGTTTTTGAATTCTGGGAGACATCTCATCAAGTTGTTTTTTTAAAAGACCCAGTAATGGTCGGTGATCCGTTTCTGCTTCAAAAGAAGTTCCATAGAGATAAAAACTAAATTTTTCACATCCGAACACCAAACCTAATAGTTCTTTTTCGATGTGGTTATATCGTCTCTGTGTGGGTGTTAGAGAAACAGATGCAAATTCGATGGGGCATCCATCTTGCGAAATCATTGCTCCAAGGCCATATGGACTTGCATCTACAGATAAAATGGTCTTTTTTTGGATTAAAATAGTGAAGAGTTGTGGCTGAAGAAACAAGTTGTTTTATTTTATCAAAACATGCTTGTTCTGTAGCAGTCCATTGCCACTCATTTTTTTCACTAAGTAATTTTCTAAGTATACTTGTTTCGTTAGACAAATTGGGAACAAATTTGGATAAATATACTACCATACCCAAAATTCTTTGCAGATCTTTACGATTTTGGGGTGGAGACATATTGGAAATGGCTTGAGTTTTATCAAAATCTGGGGTGATCCCAATATCACTTATTTGGTGTCCCAAAAATTTGATTTTTTTCAGACAGAATTTTGACTTTTGTTTGTTGAGTGTTAGTCCACTTTTTTGGATTTTATCTAACACAGCATTCAAATTTCTATTGTGCTCACTTATAGAACTGCCATAAATAAGAATATCATCAAAATAAGTTATTTGACCAGGTACGTTTTCTAAAAGTTCATAAATGAAACGTTGAAAAAATTCCGGTGAACATGTCAGTCCGTAAGGTAAACGTAGATACCGGAATCGTCCAAACGGAGTTGTAAAGGTACACATAAGAGAACTTTCATAATCCAATGGTAATCGTAGAAATGCTGAAGAGGCATCTAGTAGGAAAAATATTTCGAACCCGTTAATTTTGTGAATAAAGTATCTTGCGTAGGAATTGGAAAACGCTCTCTTTTAAGGTATTTATTCAAATAAACAGGGTCCATGCATATTCTGATATCAGTACCATGGTTTTTTGGTACTACTACTATCGGATTTTGCCAGTCAGTAGGTTCACTAACCGGAACAATCAGATTCTCACGCACCATATCATTAAGAATATCCTTAACTTTGTCTCTGAGGGCTAGGGGTATTTTTCGCGTACCACTGATGAAGGGAACCGCATCGTGGGTTAAAGTTATCCTGAAACTCTTTTTCACTTTCCCTATACCCGAAAAAACATTTTTATAAGTGTTCAATATTTGCTCCAATTCAGTATTAACAATACTAACCGACATATTGTTTGGATTATCATTGACTATTTTCAACTTTTGCGCACCCGAAAGTCCTAAAATTGATTTTGAGGTGTCACTGCCCAAAACATAAAATAGAAGAGTTTTATAAATGTTTTGTGCCACACTGTAACTGAATTTGTCCCAAAATATCAATTTTATGACCAGTATAACTAGTTAAGGTACTAGAAGTGGGTAAAAGTTCATTAAGCTCAATTTGCAGTTTTTGGAAGTCCGATCTAGTCAAAATATTGACCTGACTGCCAGTATCAACTTTTAAACTGATCTCACTACCGTTGAATTGTAATGTTTCAATCCAGTCCACTGAGTCGACACGAGTGTCATTGTGTATAGTCCACACCATATTTCCACTATTATTAGTCTCTACTTCACTATCAGAGTCAGTTTCACGTTTATTTCATTGATTTTTTGGCCTTTTTTGGACAGAATTTTCGATAATGTCCTTTTTCATGACACATTGAACAATATCTATTGATAGCAGAACACTTACCCCAATCATGCTGATATCCGCATTTAGTACAAGGAAATTTTTACCTTTGTGGTTCTGCTGTATGTTGTCACCTTTTGTATTCCTGCCGCCTGTTCTGTTATCACCAGAATATCCTGAGTGTCCTAAGCGTGGTCCCAAGGTCTGTCCTGATTGTCTATTCCGATGTCCTGAATACCCAGAAAACCTTTTACGTGAATTGTTCCCGATATTTTCCCGGATAGCGTTCACTTCTTTCGCGATTTCACGCTGAGTTAGAACACTGTTTTCCATCGAACGACACATGTCTATTGCTTGTATGAGTTCCAAACTTAAGTTCTGTAAGAGTTTTTCTTGGATATTTGGGTCTCGCACACCCAAAACTATTCGATCCAAAATCAAAACATCCCTTTCTTTGAACTCACAGGAGACTTCGAGTTGTTTTAACGCTGTCACAAACTGGTCAATACTCTCATTTGGTAGTTGATCCCTCTTGAAGAACTTGAAATGTTCATAAATCAGATTTTTCATAGGATTACAGTAGGCATCAAATTTTTCTACCACTACGGCATATTTTTTCTCATCACCTTCGTTTATATATTCAAAAGTATTGAATATTTGTAACCCTTCATCCCCTAACAGATTTAGGAGAATGGCGATTTTTACTTTGTCCTCTTTTGAACTTTTCCCAGTGGCTGTTAAAAAGAGTTCAAACTTCTGTTTCCAGAATTTCCAGCTATTTGCTTCATTATTCCCCTCAAAACAAAATGGTTCAGGAGTTCTTCCTTGCTCAGACATCTCACGAACTTTTATTAGTCACCAAAACAATAAAATCGCGATTAAACAGCGCAATAACCGCACTTTTCAAGCCAAAAGCTTTATGTCTTACAAGTTCACTCCAATTGAGTCGATCCGACAACGCCGCTAGGTACTCTACCGATTTGAACACCTGCACACCTGCGAAATACGAATAGCACTACGAAATTTATTTGAAATTCGGTACCGGCGATAAAAAACCATAACCTATCGTTCACGTTTTAGCTGCCACCATATAAAATACTTATGTTGTTGACTATTTCAGTTACTTGATTGCTTATAATAAAACACTGGTAATTGAGATATAACGAATAGGTTATAATATATATATAGATAGATATATGAATACAGGTTGATCGCGTTGCAATGTAACGTGCATGAACGTTGTCTAATACATACTGAGGATTCTAGGCAGGGTTGCCAAATGTATCTTATAATATATGATATAGAATATTGACATACATTACAGACGGTATAAGAAGTCATTATGTTAATGTTATGACTCTGTGCTACTTGGGTACATCGTAAAATAGGTATGAGACCGAATGATGTGACAGCCACTACAAAGCTCAAAATCATCACCAAGAAAAAGTATAGGAGAAAAAAAGTGGAAATGAAAAAAAATCAAGCCAAAATATCGAGTGAATGATTTAATGAGAATTTCCAAATTCAAGCGACGAGGGTTATGACCTAATTTCACCACGGAATTATTTAAAATTGTAAAAGTCAACAGCATATATCCTCCGACTTACATTCTTGAAGAAATGGAGGAGAATCCCATTCGAGGTTGCTTCTATGAGCCAGAATTACTGAAAACCAAAAATCCTGATGTTTACCTTGTCGAAAAAATATTGAAGAGAAGAGAAAATAAAGTTTATGTCAAATAGCTGGGGTTCCCCAATGAACATCATCCTTGGATTGGAAAAAATGCATTTGTTTAGCAATCAATATTTCTATTTGATTGAAATAAAAAAATAAATGGTAAACTATGTTTCATTATCACATTATTACATTAAACAAAATAATGATGGAGTGGGTGCATTCCAACACCACTTCCTCTCGACTTTATTATATAAAAAAATACATATACACATATATCAATGGAAAAATTGTCAATCTGATCAGTATCACTTCCGAAATGTTTGTACAGTTCTCCGCGCCAGTCATTGTGAATGGTTTTCATTTCATCATATAAATGGCTGGCTTTCCGTACATCCATTTCAAGCTTCTTTCGAAGACTGCTATTAGCGTGACGATCTGCCTGTACTTCGAGTTTGATGGCATCAGATTGATTGCGCAACTTTACTTTCTCTGCCTTCATTGTAGCAATCGTCTCATTCAATTTCTGCGCCGCTTCCCAACTCCCCATCCAAATCCTTATCCACTAGCTCCAATTTGCTGTTGGTGTCATCACCATTGATCAGGTCACGCTTCGATTTTTTTTTACCATACATTTGCAATGCCGTCAAAGAAGCTAGGAAATCTTCGGTTTTCGATGACGCACATTTTTTGGACTTTCCTTTGGCCTTGGATGATGTGCTTGCCACTGAGTCGTTCAGAGAAGACCTTGATGTTGTGGAAAGATCAATGGAAGCTCTCCTCTTCCTCTTGGCTGCTCCGAAAACTTGGAAATCCACTAGAATGTGGATCACAGGTGAAGAGATGGGCGGCAATAATTGGGAAAATGATATATCTGCTAACTGACTTCGTGGCACCTCCGTTGCATCTATCAAAATATATTGGTCCAAGTCTACGTCTTTCGACACTGCTCCATCACCACAATCAGCAAGTAATTCAGCCAAAATGCTGCTGTCATCGGAATTCATGACGATTAATTTGTAAATGGAATTTGTAGTGAAGAAAACAACTGATCTTTGCACACGAAACTTCAATTAAGGAGTGAAGAAAACAATTGATGTTGATGTAGAAAGTCTGCACTTTATATATTCAATTCCCTAACTCATTCGCGCATGCCCAGTAGGGCGGATTCTTCTGCGTCATCCCCTCCATATGATTCTTATGATTTCAAAGTGACCTCACTCCTCTTGAAAGTTACATGTGTAGCTGACTCAAAAAACCAAGATCATCAGTGGGGATGTCTCTTGTTGATATAGTTGTATTATTCCCATTCGATCTTTGTGTGCTGAATGATCAAGACAGTGAACAATATGAAATTTTAATGAAAATATGAATACCATTCACCATATAGTAGCATGGAATTTTGCTCACAGACATGCAAGAAATGTGTATTGGAAATTTGTAGCAATTGATCAAATGAGATTCCAGAGGAGAATACGTGAAGCTGCAAACATATTCGATCAAATATCGGATGTTGCACATAGACAAAATATAAAAAGTCAAAGATTTTGCGATTGAATAATGAATGTGTGTGTGTGTACTTGGATTGTGTTGGAGAGGAGATGGATGATCAATATGATATACAGGATTTTTTTTAATGAAATGTTGGTATTGCTCCAGCCGCCGCAATATCTAGTTCACATCAACCAAATAACTATATGTAGCCCCTTTGTCCATTTCATTACAAATCAAAAACCATTATTAATTGTTACAAGTAACACAAACGTCCCGAAGCCTTATTAGAAACAGTGCAGTCTCACACACTCGACAATAGTCATGTGTCATTTCACCATAACCACAGGTTGTGTGTACATCTATGTGTCTATATACAACGTCTGCTTGGCGATGTCTAATTGTTTTTCGAAACTTTCCTCTACGGTTTGTAACTCCACAAATGTTATGGTGTAACACACCGCACAACCATCTGTCTGTTCCATGGTGAGATCCTGGAATCTTCTTCTATGACATCAGCAGCAGCTGGAACTCCACCATCCTCAACTGCTTCATCATCACCGCCACCTTGTTCCACTACTTCTCCCATCTCACCGGTTTCGTCGTTCATTCGCGTTTGAGCATCCGAACTGGTCGGACGTGTTTCATACTGAAAGAGAAGCTCCATACTGGGTGTCAAATACTAGCAGGACTACAAAAATACCACAGAATATAGTTAGGGCATGCCCTTACGAACACAAAACCTCAGAAGAAGTCACCCGAAATCTCAACCGTCTGGCTGATGGGAGTGGATAGAAAGTGTCACCTCCATAGGATGGACAACAAACAAATTGGAAAAAAGGACCCTTTGACTAGGAATCCAGTGCAAAAACTGATGTAAATATTTATAAATATACCATAGTAACCACCCTAAAGTGAAAGTATTTCACAAAACCCCAACAGACTTAGAGGAAACCACCTGGAGGAAGTCCACCAGGTGTCCAAAAATCAAAGACAAGAACTCGATAAAATATCATAGGAATATCGAAGAACTCGTTGAATTGAATAATTCATCCCAGTGAAAGTCGGAGAAAATACTTCAATTTCTGCCGATGCACGAGGATAGAAAATCCAACCTCCGAGGAGGCCCCAGATCATAGAAGGAATAAGTGGCTTGAAAAGGCCCTTATAACAGAGAAAAATTGCAATCAAATTGCATATACCAACCAGAAAAGTATTCAGGAAGGTTATTGCATAATCAGAACTGAAAAAACCCAACAGGAAATAGTGAGAAACGAAGGAATACCAGGTGAGTGAGCTCTGCAGTATCTAAGTGAGTACGACTCGCTGCAGAAGCCCACCAAAAAGATTGACTACCTGGGACTGTTCCATAATATCATAAAAACGGTGGTTGGCGGCGTTTTTAATAAACCTCTTGGCAGGAGTCTACCAACTACGCTACTGTCTGACACCTGTTTTTCCGTCGTGCAGATCGGTAAACAAGAAAAGTGTACAAATGTACTGTCATGTGTACCACCTTCTATGACACCTGCAGCCGCTAGGGTTTTAATGATTCCTAAGTCCGATCCGATCAGCGGAATCGCGACTCGCAATTATCAAACCAAACGCAAAATGAATACATTACCAACTTCCAATCTCAACTCGATCGAAAAATTGTCCATATAAACCGCTGCGCTCACGTATGTATTTCATCAGGGATTTCGACTTCCTACATACGACTAGTGCTGTCTGGGATACGTTGCTCCGGCATGAGACAATATGAACTTCCTAACCCTTGCGTATTGAATTTACGAGAATGGAATAAAAACCCATTATCCCACCCCGAGTACTGAGCCCAGCCCTGAAAGAATCTCGATGCTCCATCAGCCAATGAAATTCTAACGAGGCTCCAAAGCCACCACCCCCGCCACTCCGGACGGTCCTCAGTAACCTTTCGTTAAAAAATTATAGTATTCTAAATTTTGAAAAGTTCTGAAAAAAGTGATTGCCAAAAATTACAAATAAATTTGGAAAACCCCACGAACAAATTTTTGTTAAACGCGAGAGAATTCCCCACCGTAGGACATCTGGAAAGTCCTCTGGAAACGAGAAAAGCTCGATTCCAGCCGGTCCAAGGAGAGAGTGTTCTTTCTCAACGCAAAACTGTAGCCTCCGATCGGCTATTTCAAAAATAATTTTATTCCAAAAATTTCCCTTTAGAAAATTTTGAAAATACCAAAACTATGGAAATTCCCCTGGAGAAACAACACCTTGCGGTTATTTTATCCCTAACTGAATTTTCAAAATATATCCCTAGCCTTTGTTTTACGAGTGGGCGAAGACTCGTTTAAAATCCCAAAACGACACACTACCGAATATGTACGTTCAAATTCACGCTCCTCGGACATTTTTGCAAAATGCTCAACAATTTCTTGAGAACGAATCTCCAAAGTAAAAATGATTCAATCTGAATCGAAATCAAAAGTAGACAATCGTACCAAGTCTCGATTGCCATTTTAACAACGAAAAACGAACACAAACTCGCCCCGTGAGTTTTTAATCGTGATACGTTTTCGTTGCAAGAGAATAAATCTCAGAAAAATCCCGATCTTGGAATTCAGAAATTTAATTGAAAAGTGAGGTGTGATATTGAACGTAATATTTTTCCCTTCCCCGAGACTTCACAGGTGTCCTGATCCATCTATACTACTTTTAGAAGAAACAAGCCCAGGAGCGACTTGAAAAAGGAGAGGTTTCAAAACTAAATTTGGATAGAGAGCGTAGAAAAACGTAGACCGACCTAACTTAGGAAATTTACATTTAACTCACTATCCGCAAAGAAAAATAGGGAAAAGGTAACCTACGTGCAGGAAAGTTTTTGGGAGGGACACATGGACCAAGGAACTTCCTTCCGGAAGCCGGAAACTCGGTTTGAGAATCCCTTTCTCTTCTAACGCGCAGCTAATTAAGCCCAAGCTCTCGTACTTGCGATAGACAACAAGTTCAACGAGAACCATTTGAACCATTCCTGCGGTGTCACTTAAGAGCACCTATCAGGATACGTTCGTGAGCCGCATACCTTGTTTGTGCGTTTCAGCGGTCCCATATCTGAATAACTTCCAAAAACACGAAAGATTAATACCCTGGAAAGGAAAGCATGATTAGTAACCCTAATACTCATCGCAGGCGACTCCCTGAAGTAACTTCTCGTAACCATCAGGAGAAGAAAATCGCCTACGTCCATCCTAGAACCATTATTCCATCCAAACGAACGACCCATCCGAGAACTGCCAGCCGAAATCATCCATTGACGTGACATCGAATCCGCGAATCCAAAATCCATGGTCCACATCCGATGTACGCTTTCGATTCGGAAACTGCGCCAGCCTCGTCGTCCGTGAAAAAGATATATCCAAAAACACTCGCAGGAATCCTCCATACTCCGGAAATCCATCGTCCAGAAGCTGAAACACGAGGCGAAGTGGAGACTGCAAAATGGCTGCCACGCCCTAACTTTGCCAGCGGAAAATTTTTCGACGTGTACACGAGCCGAAGAACCAAAAAACTGAAGAACTGAGAGAGCGTTGACTTTCTGATTCCGAATTTCGTTACATCGCCTGGAGCGCGAAGCCTTCCCGTTGGCTCTCGCGAGCGATGTGGGCGTATCCCTAGAACTGAACAAAACCACGGATCAGTACTTAAGAAAAACACGGCCAGTTTCGTCGTCATTTCAATCTGGAATTTACGAATAAACACAGCTATCGAAAATCCAACATAACTGTGAAATGACGATCGATTTCGATCGAGGAAACTAACGATGTATTTATGAAGCGACTGTACAAGTATCAAAATATAGCCCATTTAAAATTCCGATTAAAGTTCATATCGGTTCGTCGACTGAAATGACCCAAATCTGATGGCGCCGACCCAAAATCGGATTAAAAAGTCGTAATTTGGGGTAGATCAGGTACGAACCCAAACAGACAATGCGAAGCGCCGGCGACGTCCCGTCTAGAGGCACTCGGCATTTCTAATTGACTTCCATACCTTTCCAAATGAAAATTATATCTGTATTGTGGATTAAGCGATCTTTTAAAACAGTAATGAATTTCCGTTTCGGAAAGTTCATTCAGATATCGAATCTGAGTTTAGTGAACTCATAAACCGATGGCATATTCATTCTGAAAGTAGCTATATTTTTAAACAATAAAAACATTCGTATTTTACGATGGAAACTTATAACCATCTGTAGGTTTGTCTAGTCGGTGGTTAGCGTACCTGTGACCTAGAACTACACTTGCGACTTATATAAGTTTCTAATAAATTTAATTTTGGTATTTACAAAATAAAGGAACCCGAAATTTACTTGGAAAACTTATAACAACTGTTAGGATAGTGGCCAGTTACCCTGGTCGTAAATATAAGCTTCTGGATATTATTTCATATTGGGAATGTAACGAAATTTCCCTTTCAATACTGAAAGTGCTCTTATGCAACAGACAGTCAAAATGAATTTAGAAAATCCGTTTTTAGGTTCTCTGAACCGTACTCAATCCTCGAAATACATTTTTCTATGAAATCCACTGATTTCTTGATCGAAATATTTCAAATAAAATATTCGCGTTTCTTGACTATACTTGTACAGGCTGTCCTCAGAAACAATTGGAAATGTATATGGGGGCCACTCGTGAAAGCTTTGGATTTGAAAATACCAAGTATAAGTTGGATTTTAAAATGATGTGTTCCTTACTGAACAAAATTGAAAGAACGAGGTGGGCAAGGGCAGTTCGCGTTCTGCACCCAGTCCAAAACGCCAAGTCTGACTTTGTTAAATAACAAATGGGTTCCGTACCCTACAAAAATTAAACTTTCTTTCACGAATGTACCGGGTGTCCCATTACAATGGTCCAAAAGCCAGAAAACGTATTTTTGGCGAGAATGGAGTTTTCGTCTAAGTAGGCGATTTTCATAACAGGACGTGTTACGAAAATCGCTATTTTTGCCGATTTCGAAAATCTCATTCTTGGTATATACACTTCTAGGCAGTAGAACATTAGGGTAACGATATGTAAAATATTAGGATGGTAAGGTCAATTTTTTTTTTTAGGGTACGGAACCCACCTTTATTTTGACAAGCTCAGACTTATTTTTAAATTTAGGTTAGTTACGGAACACAAAATTTTTAATTCCAACTCGTACTTGGATTCTTGTTTGGGTTGTTCACGAGTGTACCATAAACCGTCTATACAAAGAAAAAGTAACTGTACAAATGTATTGAAGGAATGGCCAAAGGTTCGAAGAACCTATTTTCCAAATTTTGTATTTGAATGCGTGAATGTCTGAATTCACACATTTTACAAGAGGCAATTTTTGCGAGCGATTTTTCCAATTGGAATATTTCAAAAACTTATATTTTCTACCGAAGTAGGCTGCAGACTATTTTCAACAGTTAATATAAGTTATTAGTAATTAAATTCGGGGCCTAATTATAGTTTGGAAGGGACGCCCACAGGATTGAGGCACCGACCGTCATAAGCACGCCGCTGGCGACGAGATCGGAATATCAACCTGTCGTGTACCCGACCCACCCTAACAATTGACTTTTCAATCCGATTTTGGACAGGCGCCATAGATTCAGGTCATAACGGTCGGTGAACGATATGAACTTGAAACTGAATATTATTTGGGCCATCTCTTGCATTCCTTCGATACGAGAATCAATTTTGTAAATATTAATTTACGGGAGAATTATATATAAAAAAATATCTTGATGTGCGGGTGGAATGGTCATTGCACTCAGAATGCATTATTCTGAAGAGGCTAGTTTCCCCAGAACAAGATATTTTCGTTCGAAAGAATGAGTATGAAAATCTATTGCACATTCTCTTTCGTAAATTAATCGTAACTTTTGCAGTTCACGTTGGATGTGAAATTTTCTTTGTAATAGACATTTGTATAGACGGTCCCTTGAATCGTAATTGGTTTCCACAGTTCAATTGCAAACGTTTCAATGGATTTCATAGAAATTAGCGGAGCGCGTTTTCTCCATAAGAAATGCATTGAACTGAACGGGACACCAGTTGCGATCGAGTAGTCATGCGGGGATTGACATTCTCTCCGTTTTGTTTCAGGGTGCGAAATGGGAATGGCGCGCGGTGATTGGTGCAAAGGAGTTGAACTACCCGCGGATCGCGAGTATATCGCGAGTGTTTCGGACACGCCCCTTTTGCAGTCAAAAGCCAATTAATGACTTTCGCGCAAATCCGCGAGAATAGAAATATGGAATTAACGGTTTCTTCGCTCTCAGTTGGCTCGGTTGGCGGTTCCAGTTTTTTAGTTGCGGTTTTCAGTTGGCAGTTTAGGAGTTTGGTGAACAGTAGTGCTTCGAGTTAGTGTACGTGTCGTCAAATTTGGCGGAAATCCAGGGCGTGGTACCCAACCGTTGGAGGAAAATTAGCGGAAAGTCGTGGAGAGCAGTAAAAACCAGTTCGTTTGCGGGCTACTAGGAAGTCAGTACGTCGCGTCGTCGAGTGCTGCATCGTTTCAAGGAAATTCTGGGAACATCGAGAGCGATTTTCGTCCAGGACCTTGGAGACGTAATTTCAGGGAGTCGTCTGAGAGAATTAGGGCTTCGTTTGGTTTGTTTCCTGAAGTGCACTAATCATTCTTTCTTTTCAGGGTACTAATCAGTGTATTCTTGAAAGTTTTTCAGATCTGGGAATGCTGACACGCACAAACAAGGTATGCGGCTCACGAACGTATCCTGATAGGTGCTCTTAGTGACACCGCAGGAATGTTTAAATGGTTCTCGTTGAACTTGTTGTCTATCGCAAGTACGAGAGCTTGGGCTAATTAGCTGCGCGTTAGAAGAAAAAGGGATTCTCAAACCGAGTTTCCGGCTTCCGGAAAGAAGTTCCTTGGGTCCAGAAGTCCTTTCCCCAAAACATTCCTGCACGTAGGTTTTCCAAATCCTTATTTGTTTTGCGAACAGAGGTTAACTGTAAATTTCCTCAAATAGGTCGGGCTGCGAAAAATCTACGCCTCTGTTCAGTTTAGAAACCGTGAAAATTTTCAAGTCATTCCCAGGCTTGCCCTTTTTGTAAATCGATTAGCATGGACGGCCACCACTTCATGACCCGTCCCACGAAAAGTCCAACGAACACTCACGATACCACACCTCAAAATTTCAATTTAATTTCTTATAAACAAGCACGCGTTTCAGAGACAATTTCTCTGTGCTCGGAAGACAACGCGGGGGCATTCAGGGCTTCTGATCTTATTAGTCGTTCTCCAGTGACGTTGGTTAGCTTGGGCCAACCGTCACAGAATAAAAATTGGAATTCAAAAAGTCAAGTAATGTATCCTGTTGGAAATTTGAATATTGCAAACCCCGAGGAGCGTGAGCTCGTGTGTGATTCGCGCGTTTGTACCTTGCCAACAAATTTACCGGAATTAGCGAATTCCGAGAAAAATATGCCACTTGCTCGCGAATTCAGTGATGAGGTTAATTCCCTGAGGGCGCGTAGGGTGGAAAGGGAGAGTCAGAAAAGGGAAGTTGACGTTTCTCCAGGATGAATTTTAGGGTACAAAATTTAAGGGAAACAGAGATCTTTCAGATAAAGTAAATCGGGGATTCACTGTGGAGGAACGGCAACAGGAAAAATTGCTGGAAGAGAAACATAAATTCATTTTGGATAAAATAATGGGGAATAATATTCGGCATTCTGGGCCTTCAGCCCCGGGAAATTTTTCCTCAGGGGGTTATCGGTCGGTGACGACGCCGGAGTCGACACCGAGGCACCAAATCGTGCCTAACGATAACATTGCTATTTTTCCAAATTCAGATTTTCAAAATTTAACTTTGCGGGAATCTGAGGCCCATGCGGACGAGCATGGGGGTGGTGGAATGTTTTCCCCAGACTTCCATTCCGAAAATGAGGAAGTGGAAGTTTGGGAGAGACGGGCCAGAACGACGGGGTGGGATAATGGGTTTATCCACAATAATCCGCGATCTGTTGTAGAAAGGGTTGAGAGTCAGGCCGAGGCGCACTCTGATCGCCAAGAGCCATATGGGGATGGGCGAAATCCCTGCTCCGAACCATATGGCCGTTCGGTTAGTTTCTGGGAAGTTCCAAGAGAACAGAATTTCGCAGAAATTAACGACGAAGCGCGTTTTGACATTTCGGGCTTTAAAGCACCCGAAGGTAGGGACTTACAAAGTTTGAAATCGAGTCGGAACCTCTTAACGCGCAACGGGGAGGAGTGTTATTTAGTTAATGAGGCAGAAAGACGAAATCAAAATTTCATTTAAAAAAAAATAACATCCCCCGTTCCCCACAACGAACCGGCTATGACCACCCCATCATCCCCCCCACCTTCCCCCGAAAACCACCCTCAAAATCAAAATCAATAATAACCACTCCCCGTTCGTCGTCTTCCCCGCTGAGACCAGTTTCGTCGTGTCCCTGAGACCATCTTCGTAAAAAACCAGCCTCCATCCCCCTCCTTGGCCCTCCGCAGGTATAATTCACCAACATCTAGAGGAATCTTGACTTTTTTAAATGCTTTTGTTTGGGAGTCAAAAAATACAGTAATTTTCAATTTTTCTTGATTTTATACTCTTCAAGTAATATTGTTTTTTTTTTAAAATTATACTCCTTTTGAAGTTTTTTATAATAACCAGTCTTTCTGATAATTTGTCTGTAAAAAAATTTGTTAAGTTGTTTTCCCTACATATTTTTTCCCTTTCCCCCTCAAGCGGGGGACTTTTTTTGTAGTGTTGTTTTTTTTATTTTTGGGCTTTTTTCTTTGAAACCTGGCAACTCGAACAGTTTTAATTGTATTTTTTTTGGGGCCCCAATTTGTAAACTGGAAAAAGTCTTGTTAACGTTATACCCAATATCCATATAGCCTACCCAAAGTGTTTCTTTTTTTTAAAAATTTTGAACAGTAAAAAATTTGGGGTTAAAAAAGGGGGGTTTTACAATTTTTAAAAAAAGTGGTTGAACCCCAATTTTGGGGTTTTGCCAAAGGGTAGGTTTGTTTCAAAGCGCATTTCAGGGTAAACTGAAGACTCATCTTTTTTTGACTTGGAAAAAGTCTAAACTTTCTGGTTTGCCCTTTTAAAATTCAGGAAAACATCGAATAAAGTGATGGGGGCTATCATTTTTCAAAATTTTTTTATAATAAAAAAAATTAAATCATATTCAGTTTTTATTTATCTTTTTTTTAGATGAACAAAGATTATATTTTGATGGATATAAAATTATTTGAATTATTCGTTTTTTTTTTTTTTTTTTTTAAAATTGTTTTAACCCTTTCTTGGTTTTTTTGCCAACCCCCAATTTTGGGGAAAAATTTTCAGTTAAAATCCGGGGACCTAACTTTTAGTGGGATCAAAACCCTTTTTTTTTTTCAATGGGTTTTGGAGAAAAGGGGGAAGAAAAAAAAAGAAAAAAGATGATGGGGAAAAAAAAACATTCATTTTTTTTGGGTTTTGCTGCCATGAATGGAAATTTTTAAAAATTGTTGAATCTTTGGGTTTGGGTTTGGGAGGGGGGTGGGGTTTGGGTATTATTCAATGCTATAATGGCCACTGCCCATCCAATCCGGGGGTGGGTTTTTTTTTCGTAATGGACTTTTGGGCGTTTGTTTTTTTCAAATAAAAACATTTGGGGAAAGGCGGATCATCTTGTTAGTCATTCTTTTTTTTTTTATCTGGGACAATGCATATTTCAGAAAATTTTATTTTCCCCAACTATATCAAATTTCCCTTTTGGGTTTTTAACGCATTTTTTTCCCTGAATTTTTTAAGTATATAATTTTTTAACTGTGTCCGACGAAATCTGTTATGATGCACCCGTTCCTTTTTCTAAACCTGGGAAAATTTTTTGCTCTCTCGGGAAAACCTTGAGTTTTGCGGGAGTGGCTCGTTTGAATTTTCCAAGTTTTCCCCCAAAAATTCTCATATCATCATGACATTTAATTTTTCATGAGAGAATCTGTATCCCTGTACATCAACACACTGTTTCTCTCGAATTTTTTTTAACTGAATTTATAATGAAAAACCTCACAAATTTGGGAAAAATCTAAAAATACCGATATAGGGGGGTTTTTTGAATAGCAGTTCAGACTTGTTTTTATAGCCATCAAGTTTTCATCGAAAATGGTTCGATTATTGGAATTTCGGACTACTTTTTAAAATTTTTCCCCCCATATCTGCCCTTCCATTTATTGACCATTTCACCACTGGCTTCCTGATGTTTCCATCTTACCCGAAAATACTGTTTAGGGCCCAAATTTGTAGTTTTTTTTTTTCCCGAAAGTGGTTTTGCTTGGGCAAATTTTTTATTTAATTCAATGTAGGGCTGACCATGTCGTTGTTTGAACTCCCCCCTGTGAATTCTTCTAGAATGGGACCGTTTCCAAAGCGTTTCAATACGCTTGTACGACATAGTTTCTCTTGTTGTACAGGGTGGTCAAAATTTTGGGGGAATTTCGAACCTGGAGGAGTTCGATGTTCTGCCAAAGTGGAAAATCTTTTTATCATCATGAATTTTTGGGGGGTTCAGGGCCCTTTGAGGAAAACCCTTCATTAGAAGTATCTGACACCTCAGAATGTTCAAATTATCAAAAACATAACCATTTGAACGCTCCGAGGGAAATTAAATCTCCCTCATGCCCATCTATGAATTAATAACTTCAAGTATGATAAATTTTGGAGGGTTGTTGGGGGTCATAACTCTCTCCCATATATTCATTATTGCGGAGAATCGGGTTACCCACTGGCTTATCCCCCCCAATCCCCTTTTCAATGAGAAGCGCATGTCAACATCCTTTATAAATTTCCCAAAACCTTTTTGTACTTAAATCATGACCACGAAAAGATCATGGTATGGCCCCTGACCCAATTGCCGTAATTTTCGAAGACATCAAATTACAAAAAATATCGGTTTTCATGTATAAGTCAGAGTAGTTGCCCCGTGTTGCCAAATCAGTTCAGGGACGTAAGAATGAAACCGACGGTGGAGATCGGTCACGTAAACCCAATTCTCTGCGCAATTCAAAAACCCAACTCGACAAATTCTCAGAACTGACATAATATGATGCAACAATTCAGCCTTGAACATAAAAAACATCCGGATCAAACGACCCAAATTCTCAGAATTTCGTCTTTATTATTTATATGAATTGCTTGTTTACTGCAAATTTCCCCACAAATCAGATGAACACCTGCATCTTCATCAGTTAATATAAAAAAACCGTTACCCTTTTTTCAAAGGATGTCATATCCGGTCCTTAAATAAACCTATAACGAAAGTGCTATTAAACGGCTGCTCAGTTTGCATCGACTTTTGGTTCCCAGGAAGCACACGAGGTCATAATTCAATTTCAGACGTCTACTAGATCTTTCCAAAAGCCCATGACTTATGTCTTGTAATATGCTAAGACGCCCTATGTTAATGACAAAAGGCACCCGGACGTCCCTCTACTTTAAAGTATGGGAATGACTTGCCAATATAGGCTTATGCCCGTCCAAAAGGTCGTTCTTTGGGCTTAATTAGTCATTATATCACTATGCATGAAAGGGCATAATCATTCTAATATGTATTACAAATGTATCCATATCAAAAAATTTTATATAATATCAATATAATATATGTCAGCCTTCCTTTACTGTTCTGATCTCTGTGACCGTAAAGTTATCGAGATAAAATGATTTTCTTTTTATGTGTTTTGGGGTGTTCTGAAACTCTAGTGAAAGCAAACCCATTTTACGATAAAAATTTAATTCTCTCATTAAAATTCATCCCTTGGGAAAATGAAGAGATAAATATTCTTTTTTCATTTCGAAAAATATATTTAATCAATTTCCCCTTTGATCGTTGTAATATTCTACCATATCACGGAAGATACTTGATTAGCACATCCCCCAATGTTTTTTTGAATTGATAAAACCCCCAGGGTCCATTTTTTTTATTTCAAATTTTTTTGTTCCAATATGGCTACCAGAATGATGTTATCAATCAATCAAAAAATGGATGGTCCTTCTAGTGTCAAAAAGTTGTGATTACCCCGGTATGTACTATCATAGAATGTTTACGAGTGTCCCCGGAACATCGCAATATCCTACAAAAAAAGTTGTAATGGTCGCTGTGACCATAAGTAGCAAGTTTGTTGTATTAACGTCGTAACGCTACCCAAAAAAAAAAAGATATACACTGAGTGCATAAGCATTCCGCTAGTCCCCCTTAAAAAAACTAAAATAACTGCATTTACAATAGGGGTTATGTTGATGTTGAAGTTATTTTTTCTTTTATCACCCAAGTGCACTACATTTTTTATGTCTTTCCTTTGTTGTGAAACAATTGGAAGGAACTGGATGAAATTCATTTTTGCAGTGCCCCAATAGAATGATCAATTTTTTCAATGTTGTTTTGGGGTAGGCACTCATCCTTCCTTTTTTTTTCTATCGCTCCCGTTCTCTTGTAAGACAGATTGGATTTTTTTTGGGCATTTTGATCATTCATGCGGAATGAAATTCTACTACAAAAAACAAATACCCATCAACAAAAATAAAAAACCAAAAAATAATCTAACCGATACAAAAGTTAAAACACGACCAAAAATTCATCAGTTGATCTACATTACATGAGTACAAATGTAGTCGTAAAACGTTTAAAAAATCTATTTTAGAACCACATTGTTTTCCATCGTCTATCGAAAAAACTGTTCATGGCCAATTTTAGTTATTTTTTTTTCCGAAAGTGGTTTTCTTGGGCGCGTAATTTTGTATTTGATTCAATGTAGGGCTGCCGCCATGTCGTTTTTTGAATAACCCCTGTGAATTTTTCAGAATAAAACCGTTTTTCAAAGCTTGTTTCAATGCTAATGTCGCATAGTTTTCTTGTTGTACAGGGTGGTCATAATTTGGGAAGAACCTGGAGGTTCATGTTCTGCACAAATATAAAATCTTTGTGATCATCATGAATATTTTCGGGGTATTCAGGTCACTTCGAGGATATACCCTGTATCAAGTATCGCACCCCCAGAATGTTCAAATTATCTCATAATCCATTCGATCGCTCCAGGGGGTAAATCCCCCTCATAGCCCTCTATAGAATTATTAACACCCAATATGATAATTTTGGAGGTTGTTGAGGATCATAACTCTCCCCCATATATTTATTATTCGCGAGAGAATCGGTTACAACACTGGCTTATCCCCCCCAATCCCTTTTTTCAAAAAAAAGCAGCTTGTCAACATCCTTGAAAATTTTCCCAACACACTTTGTTACTTCAACTCATGACCAAATAGCCAGTCATGGTATCCCCAAAATTTCCCCAAATTTTGAAAAACATCAAATCACAAAAAGAATATGGGTTTTTCATGTATAAGTCAGAGTAGTTGCCCATGTTGCCAAATCAGTTCAGGGGGACAGATGAAGAATGAACCTGACGGTGGAGATCGGTCATACGCAATTCTCTCTGTCAATTTAAAACTCCCAACTCGACAAATTCTCAAACTGGCAAATTGTGAAAAATTTATTAACATAAAAAACTACCCCACTGATCAAACGATCTAATTCTCAAATTTCGTCTTTATTATTTCTATGAATTGCTTGTTTTTCGCAAATTTCCCCACAGATCGAGATGCCCCCATCTTTATCTGAATTAATGTAAACAAACCGTGTACACACTCTTTCAAAGGATGCCGATACCCGGTCCTTAAATAAACAACTGATAAAAAAGTCTGACGTTGAAACGGCTGCTCAGATTTCATGGGTTTTGGCCCCAAAAGTAGCACACAGGGTCATAATTCGGTTTACGATCTACTAGATCTTTCCAAAGTCCATGACTTATGTCTTGAAATTGCTAAGACGTCGCTTTATGAAATGCCAATCGACGTCACATACGTTATAAAGTAGTGAAAATGACTTGCCAATAAAAACATAAAGCCGTCGCAAAAGGTCGTTCTGTGGTCTTAGTTAGTCTTATTCACTATGCATGAAGGTCATAATCTTTCTAATATGGTATTCAATATGAAACCAAAAAAAAAGTTTTTTTTTTAAAAAGGGAAACATTCTCAATTAAATATTGATAGAAGTTTTTTTCTGTAATTTGAATACCCACAAGAGGTTATCTTGACGATGGAAGATAGTGACTAAAGTTTATCTTTCAGTCGAGATCCCATCTGTTTTTATGAACATCCTGTTTATATTTTCAACAATAAAAAGTTTTTTTATATTATATCAATATAATATATGTCGGCCTTCCTTTACTTTTATTTTGTGACCGTGATAGTTATCGAGAAAAAAATGATTTTCATTTATTTTTTTTCAAATTGTTCTGAAACTCTAGTGACCAACAAATCCATTTTACGATCAAAATCAATTCCTCCCTTTAAATTCATGGCTTCGAAAATAAAAAGGGTAAAAATTTTTTTTTCATTTCAGAAAAAATTTTAATCAATTTTCTCATTGATCTTGTAAATGTAACCATATTCGAAAGATCTCGTTAAAATCTCCCGTTTTTTAATTTATAACACCCCGTTATTTTTTTAATTTGAATATTTTTTTTTTCCCAAAATGGCACCGAATGATGTTATCAATCAATCGAAAACATGGATGTAGTTTTTTAGTGTCGAAGTTGTAATTACTCCATATGTACTATCATAGAATAGTTCACGGTGTCTCAAAGACATCGCAATATCTTACATGAAAAAAAAATTAGCCTTTTGTGACCATAAGTAGCAAGTTTTTTTGTATTAACGTCGTGCTATCCCAAAAAAAAAAAGATATACACTGAGTGCTAAGCATTCCCTGTTCCCCCTTATGGAAAACGCTAAAAAAACGCAATTTTTTAATAGAGGTTATGTTGATGTTGAACAGTTATATTTAAATATTTTTTTTTTTATCACCCGAAATGCACATACATATTTTTTGTCTTTCCTTGTTGTAAAACAATTGGGGAAAGGGAAATGGATGAAATTAATTTTTTTTCGTGTCCCCATAGACTGATCAATTATTCCAGATGTTAATTTTGGGGTAGGCACTCCCTTCCTCTTTATATTTTTCTATACTCTCCCGTTTCTTGTAAGACATATTGGTTTTTTGTTTTGGTTTGATCATTCATGCGGCTGAATATTCTACATACAAAACACAATATACCTATCAACAAAAAAAACATAACCAAGAAAAAAATCTAACCCAGATAAAAATTAATCCATACGACCAAAGTTCATCAGTTGATAAAAAAATACATTACATGATACAATATGTAGTCGGCTTCAAAATCTTTATTAGAACCACATATGTTCATTATCATAATAACCTCACAAACTGCTCCCAAGTTCTACTCAACGAAAATACAATTTATCTACATACAAACCACAGTACAACTTTTCCCCGAGAGTTCTTTTTGTACTCTCGTTATATCTACTACATGACGTCATAGCAACGCCTGAAGGTTATAAAACCACATTAATTTTTTGGTTTAAAAAAACCCCAAAATCCCGTAAGTCTTTGAGACGGTATGAAATTTATGAATTTTTATGACTCTGTGCTACTTGGGAAGCCATCAGAAACCCTGGTATGCTATTTCAACTGCGAAAATTATTTGCCCTCTGAAAATGTATTGAGAGAGAGGGGGGGGTCATATCGGGGGCAGTTTTTGCGGTTTTGCATTTCTTTTTTGCTCTTGGGGGCTTGCGATTGATTATTCACACCATGGGTTTGAAAAGGTGAACGTTTTTTATGATAAACATTCGTTATGAACTTGTACCTATCTTTTTCCTTTTCATTTACAAATTAATCTTTTCGAATACTGGTAGACGTCCCCGGGTTGGATGTCGTCGAAAAAAATGCATTTTCATAAAAAAAATCGTTGCCCCGATGGGTTTTCCCCGTACTTTTATTCAGGAAATTGTCCGGTAACCTTTTTTTCCCCAAAACATATTGACAAACCCCAGTCTTTTTCAAATTTTTTGGGTTTGTGGCCCATGGGGATTCCCGTTCCTGACTTTATAGCAAAACAACTGCCCCAAAAGCTCATCAAAAGGAATTCATTTGTTTAGTCAATCCCCAAAAAGGTTTTAAAGTGGGTAAATAATTGGGTTTTCAGACGTCTACTAGCCCTTTTCGCAAAGTCCATGACTTATGTCTTGAAATTGCTAAGACGTCGCTAGGGAATCCCAATACGATTGGGGAACACTCTTGCGACGTCACATCACGCGTTATAAAGTAGTTTTTTGATGACTTGCCAATTTTGGAACATATAAGCGTGTCGAAAACGGGTCGTTCTGTGGTCTTAGTGAAATCATCATTTCATTATGCATGAAGATCAAAAAATCTTTCTAATATAGTAAAATATGTATACCATATAAAAAGTTTTTTATATAATATCAATATAATATATAATTCAGATTTCCTTTACTTGTTCATGATACTCTGTGAGGGTATTAGGGAAAAAATAAATTTTTCTTTTTATTGTCTTTAAAATTGTTCTAAATTTTCCCTAGTGACTAAAGCAAATCCTTTTTTTCCCAATAAAAACCCAATTCTACTCAAAAATGAAAGAGAGATAAATTTTATTTTCTTTCCCAGAAAAATAAATTTCATAAATTTTTTCCCAAAAAATCGTTGAAATTTTAGGAAATTTTTACGACAGATTTTGGGTTGCACATCCCCAATGTTTTTTTGAATTGATAAAACCCCCAGGGCCCCATTTTTTTTTATTTTAAATTTTTTTTTGTTCCAATATGGCTACCAGAATGATTTTATCAATCAATCGAAAACATGGATGCCGCCCTTTTTTAGTGTCAAAAATTTTGAAATTACCCCGGTATGTACTATCATACGAGTGTCAAAAAACATCCCAATATCTTATAAAAAAAGTTGTAATGCAGTCGCTGTGACCACAAGTAGCAAGGTTTGTTGTACTAACGTCGTAACGCTATAAAAAAGAAAAAAGATATACCTGGTCATAAGCATTCCCCCTATTTCCCCCTTAGGGAAAACCCTAAAAATAACGGCATTTACCATAGGGGTTATGTTGATTTTGAAAGTTATATTCAAATTTTTTTTATTTATCACTCAAAAGTGAAATACATATTATTCATGTCTTTCCTTGTGAAAAAAATTTGGGGAAGGAACTGGATAAAATTTAAATTTTTTTTTTTTGCAGTGTCCCGATAGATGATTAATTATTTCAAAATTTTAAATTTTTTGGGGGTGTTTTTCCCACCCTTTCCCTCTTTTTTTTTTTCTATACGCTCAGTTCTCTTGAAAAACAGATTGGATTTTTTTTTTTGGCATTTTAATCATTCATCCGGAACAAAGATCTTCTACATCCCCAAACTTTATACCCTTTAAAAAAATAACATAACCAAAAAAAATAATCTAACCTGGAAAATAATGTAACCCGACCAAAGTTCATCGGTTGATAAAACTACATTACAGGGAAATGTAGTCGTAGAAACTTTTAAAAAAAATATATTCATTAGAACCACATATGTTAATTTAAATAATCTCACAGCAAACTGCTCTTAAGTTCTTTAACGACACATCCCTTTTTTACAACAAACCACAGTTCAACTTCATCTCAAAATTATTTTTTTTACCCCGTTATATCTACTACCCGACTTCATCCCCTGGGGTTAAAAAACGAAATTCCTTTTTTGGGTTTTCAAAAATAAAAACCCGGGTTTTTAAAAAATTTTTAAAACCCCCGGTAAAAAAAAGTCATTATGTTTTTTTTGACTCTTTTCTCTTGTTTTCCCCAATTTTGGGGGCCCGTAACTTAAAAACCCTTTTTGGGAAAAAAAAGTTATATAAAATTAGGTAAAAATTTTTTTCCCCCCTATACTTTTTTCCGGGGGGGAAAAAAAACCCATATTATATTTTTTATGTTAAAAATATCGGTTATTTTTTTAAAAAAGGGAAAAAATTTTTCCACAAAAGAATAATTACTAAATCGGTAGTTTAAAGGGGGTTGTTTGTACAAAATTTTTTTGAAATTATATTTCCTTTATTAACCTCTGTAAAATTTTTGAATAGATAAAAATATCCAAATCTATAACACAATCAATTTCATCCCAACTTTTGATGATCCCCCCAAATCATTAAAAAGACAAAAAAGGTTAGATTTCAAAATCATCCTGAATAAAATTTGATAAACAAAATCAAAAACAAACAAAAAAGATTGAAATTGTACCCTAAAAAAAGTAGCCAATGGGAAACAAAAACTTCTTGATGACAATAAAAGGGGGGAAACAGTATGGTCAAATGTAAGTTTAAAAAAGTGAAAAAAAATAAGAAAAAAGGTTGAGACAATTATTACTAAAAAATTCCCAAAATTTTGGAAAGAAAGGAAAAAATAGTTGTATTGATTTTTTTGAAAAAAACCCCCCAAACTTGAAAATGTGACAATATAGTCCCGAAAAAAAAAATTCAAATCAAAAAGGAAGGGGGAAAGGGGGAATTTATCCTGGAAACAAAAAAAAAAAAACCAAAAAAAAGAGACTGAAAATAATTTAAAAACAATCCCCACGTTTTGTTGGGAGAAAAAAAAAATTCATCAATTTCAACATAATAAGCAGAAAACCAACATTCCCCTTTTTTAATTTTTAAAAATAAAAGGGGATTCAAAGCTGTTTTTTTGGGTTTTTTATGGTTTTCCTTTTTTTTGGTTTTTGGGGTTCCCCAAGGGATTGGGTGAAAGAAACCAAATCCTGGGGGGTGTTTTGGGGACCTTTCCAGCGACAGGTATAAACTTTCTAGTATCATCACGAACTGAACAATTTCCTTTTAAAAACTTACCCCCTCAGAAGAATTTTTTCTTTTTTTTAAACCCCTTTTAAAAAAAAATTTTTTTATTTTTAAAAAGGGAAAAAAATGGGGTTGTGTATTTTTTACCCATGAACTTTTTTTCAGATTATCCATAAAAAATTTTTTGGGTTCACCATAGAAATAATTCATCTATCGTAGGGAATTTAATTTAATTTTTTTCCCGAATAAAGGGAAATAATTGTTTTTTTTATACTTTGTTGCTTTTTTTTTCCCCAATTACCCAACCCTTTTATAAACACTGAATGAAAATGACATAAAAGGGGGGGCTGGGCTCAATTCCCCAAAAACCCGGGGGCCCGGGGGGAAAAGGGGGGGTTTAAAATGAGTTTAGCGGGTAAGGGGAAAATGATAACAATTGGCAGAACTTTTCGAAAAATAGTGCCCCTTAGCTAGCAATTATTTTTCATCATACAAAAAATTTTACAAAGGGCAAAAAAGCCCATCCCCCATCTAACAATTTGGCTCACAACGAAGAATGGGGGAAAATTAAATTGGGGGTCTTCATTTTTAACAACAATTTATTTTGAAAATCATCATTTTATAACAAAATTTATATTTGAAAATCATCATTTTATAACAAATGTCGCCCAACCGGTTTTTAAAAAAAAAATTAATAATAATAATAGCAAAAAAAAAAATTTTAAAAAAAAAATTTTAAAACAATTCATCATACTATAACAAAAAATATATATATATATATATATATATATATATATATATATATATATACTGATGGGGACAACCACATGAACTTCTGATCTTAATGTAATTTATGGGGGCAGCAATTTCAGCGATCAAGCGTGGGCCCCCCCGGGGCCCCCCGGGGCTCCCTGAAAGGTTTTTCAAAACAGATCATTTATTTTTTTCTATTCCATGGCATTTTTTATTCCCCAAATTTTTTTAAATATTTTCGTTAATTTTCGTGTGGGGAAAAATGGCCCCACGCTGTGGTGTCACCCAAAAAAATTTAAATTCCCCTTTTTCCCCCCCATACGCATTTCGATAACTAACTTTTCATCTAGTAGGTAAACTATACCTTGGGAATTGGGGGTTTCGCTCGGTTTGGGTTAATAAAAAAGGGGGGGGGATGGGGGGGTTTTTTTGTGCAATTTTTTTACTCTACGTGTGGGGGAAAATATTTCTTTTTCAAAATTTTTGAATCTCCAGTCTATTCGGCTAACAGGTTGAGGGGGGGATATCAGACTCAATACCCAAAAAAATTCAAAATTTTTTTTTTCTGGTATTCTAAACCCTGCCTTTTTTTGGGTGTATGGACTTATTCGGGGAAAAGACTCCCCCAAATAATAGTGTTGTTTTTCGTTCCAGCGGGTTTTAAAAAAATTTTTATGGGATGTTTAAATTTATGAGTGTAGCAATTGGGGATCAAGCTATGGTAGTCCCATCCCTCCCCAAAAATTTTTTTAAGTAGTACCCAAAACAGATGAATTTTTATTCTTCTATTCCCCCGGGTTTATTATCATTAAAAAAATCCCAAAAATTCTAGTTAATTGTTCGGTCCGAACCGGTCCTTGACATATCAAGGGTTGCTATCTTTCACGGGTAAAAAAATTGAATTCTTGGTTCAATTTCTTTTTTTTTTTAATTTTTTTGGGGGAAAAAAGGGAAAAGCCTCATCTGGTTTTTTAAAACATTGGGGCTCTTTTTTTTTTTGGAATTTTTTGGGGAATTTTTTTGTCATTTTGAAGGTGAGTATTTATTTTTTTTTGATTTGCTGTTTGGGGGTTCTTTTTTTTTTGTACGCTGCGGGGAAAATTTGATTTACGTATAAACGGGAGGGAAAATTTGGCCTAGATACTAGAACCTTTTCTTGGGCTAAAACCTCGATAGCAACTCGATAGGTTGTAACAATTATATTTTCCCCTTTTTATCGCCAAAGGCCCCCGTGAAATTAAATTTTTGACTAAGATAGGTTTAAAATCCATTCGTGTTCGTGATAAACCGTGGATTAATATTCCCAAGAACGGACTAAACGCCTTCCGGGAAAACCCAAATCCGCGAGGGTAGAAAAAACACCCCGAATTACCTGCGCAGCCCAACTCTTTAAAAAAAAAATTTGTATCAAACCAGGTGGGGATTTAAAAAACCCAAAAATTCGTCTCCCGGGAAACAGACAGCAGTCCATCGGCCTAAGGCAAGCTACCGGGAACATTCGGTTTTCCCCAGAAGCCAGAGAAGAGTTGAGTCGAGACAGACGTACGTACGAGCTGACGTCATCCGGGGCCCACGTCACAACACATGGATTGATAGCAAAGGGGAATTTTACAACTGGGAATTATCTGGGGAAAAAATAATTTGATCTGACGACAGAGTCCACAAAACGGCGCGCATATAAGTCGGTCGTAGTTCCCTTTCGAAATATTTAAAAAATTCAATAGCTTGCCGAGCCCCGCGAACAGTCCGCGTCCGACTATACCAGGTGTAGCCAAAGACCGAAGGTCCCGACCGTCCGGGGGTTTCCGATGCAGTGAGATCGGGTTTGGGTGAATATGTTGTATCGGGGAAAAACTCAGAAAATGTTTGTAAGTACCACTGATAATGTGCCGGATAAATCCGTAAAGGAAAAATTTTATTTCAATGTTTTGCTGAATTTCTGCATCGAGTCCTGCGAAACCCGTTAAAGGCTTAAAGCCTGCCTTTGGCCCCTTTGTGAAAAGACTATATTTACCTCTGGGTGTCTTTTTTTTTCCCCAGACTGCCCGGGGCAAAAATGGCCCTTTCCCCTATAAACCAAAGGTGGGCCGAGGTAAGACCGAGCAGTGATAGGCGATGTGAAAATCAATTTATATTGAACTCTCACATTTGGAATTTTTTTTACTTTGGGAAAAAGGTCGTATATCTTTATCAACAATACTTTTGGCATATTTTGCACATTGATCGATTGAAAATCAATTTATATTGAACTCTCACACAAAATAGCCGGATATGCGACGCATATATTTCAAGATTGGAATATTTTCATTCATTTCAATAATATAAGATTGTGGCCGGAATGCAGAACACTGCTTTGGTGAGTAAGTTCGATAACTAATGTCATAATTTTCATTTGAAGATATTCTCGTCTAACCTCAAATTGGTATTCCACGAGTGTAGGAGAATTTATTTAGAAAGTGTCTAAGGAACCGTTTCTGTTCGTGTTTCAACCTTTTCAGTTTACGAAGCCCTTCTTGGAAAATTGAATGACCTCAAAGGATAATGAAATACGACTAGTGAATGGTGATTTCTCCTACCTGAGGAATATCTAAAACAATGGTTTCGATGAAGATTTATCTAGTAGCTTGGAGAGATGGGATTCACAAGTGAGTATTTGCTTTCATTTATTTTTACTGTATAATCAGTAGAAGCTAGACTCAGCTGTGATTCTAAGATTTCATGACTAGATCTTTCTTTGACCATTCTCTATCTTTTTGAGGCAACGTATAGCCAGAGTACAACTTTTTATCTCCAAACATTGCGAAACTTCCTTTCTTAGCTCGAATCAAACATTCTGCTTGATTCGCAGTATTAAACGTCTCACTCCGAGGCAAAAATCTCGTAACGTTCCTCCTTTGGAGGATATAGTAATATATTTCGTCACACCCTCTCTCTCTCTCTCTCTCCTCACTTGGAGGAAATACCCAAAGTTATTTGTATTGATTCAACACTTTTGGGTTATTTAAACCATTTTGAGAATGAGTATTTATTTATTTCAATTTTCTCAGCTGTCTTCGAGTAATATCACACAGTTTTCTCAACTCTATTTATTTTGCTGTAATGAATGAATTTCACATTCTTCATTTGATTAAATATTGAGCATCAAAGTAAGAGTAATCTTATCAAGTTTTTTTATTCTTCTGGATTGGATATATTCATATTTTACTCCTTGTTTGACTCAGCAAACGTAGATTCATTTGTAATTTCACATGTTATGTAATTGTTGGATTTGTTTGTAATTTTAAATATAGTGTGATTAGACTGTTCTGTAATCTTACGCCTAGTATAATCATGGTTTGCAGTTGGAATATAGCAACTTTGGTATCTTGGGACTTGATTCCCTCAGAATAATTTCCCTTATCATTTTGCTCACTATGTGAAGGAACTCTCGGTTCTTCGAACCAAATTGTAACAAGATATTGCTTGGTGTCTGTTGTCCACAGCTTCGTCTGATCACAAGGGAAACTCTCGATCGGGGAACCCAGTGAAATTCAGAATGTCTGCCTAGAATCGTAAAGTTGTCCTCGCAGAGTCACGCTAGTATTCATCTCGAGACCCACCTCTTAGCAGAGCTCTGAAGTGAGTTCCCAAATACGACGAACTGGACAGAAGCAATTTTCCCCAAAACCACCAAAATTATGTACCTACATCGGGGTCAAACACAACTGTTTTTTTTTTCAATTCAAAACTGCACCATCAAAACAACATTGTTCATTTTCAAAATTTAATTGTAAATATATGTATCATATAAGTACTATTGTTTTACTGCTGAGATGTGCACATCAGATTCTTCAACACGAATCTATTTTGTTTTTGGTCATTTTTCCCCAAAAATAACCTGGCGCTCAATTTATCTTCATATCTTTTAAATTATTATCATCATATCTTTGATTGAACTTCAGACTTGTTGAAGAATCTACCAATTCACTGACGTTAACGTATCCACCACCTTCCGAATCAATCTGAGCAGCTCATAGGCACCGCTTCATCAAATAAGCATCAATTTTCTTTTTGAATTTTTTAACCTCCCAAAACTTTTTCGGATTGATATGGAACTATATCAATTGATCCAGCAGAGTGGGAATGGTCTTGCTACAACTCGCCATTAGCCTTTTAAAAGTCTAGATTTTCGAAATGTTTATCGCTGAGATGACGCCCAGGCGAATTTATAATAGGGGGGAAAAAACATTATTTCTACTGGGTGCTTGATGGAAGGGGAAAATTTTTATTACAAGAAATGTTTTTGATGAATTGCTCATTCGACCATTATAGCTCTAGTCTTTCGAATCTGCATTTATTCCTTGGGGGTCAGGATCAAAGAACTCAACCAAAATGTCAATGATATGTTTGTTTGACGATTTATTTTCTTGAACTTTACTTTTCCTGGGATGCTGTCGACCGTTTCCCTGTTTCGACAAATTTATAGATTTATACGTCAGGGAGGGCTTAGTGCTTGAATTCAAAAAAATGTTACGGGCATTGAGTGATCGGGAGCACTTTTGGGGTCACTAACCCAACCTTTTTAAATGCTCAAACACTAAACACTGGTTCAAAAGTGCTCTAACCAGCACAAGAGGTCTAAGTGCTTTCCATAAGCACATTGCTTGGGGGAGCTCTGACACACACACACACACAAAATATATAAATATATATCTATCGGGAAAAGGTTCTTGAATCTTAATTAAAATGTATTTTCTGGTTTTTCTTTGGATTTAGATTACAATTTTCTTCTCTACATATACATTTAATTTGCAAAACGTTTCGCTCCTGGCCTGGAGCTTTATCAATTGTATAAACATTTATTACTGAAAATTGGAGTTGTGGTTAGTTTAGTTTTGTTTATTCACCATAATAGATGAAACAAAACTGCCAGTCACCGATTATATTGCAAGCATTGAACCACAATTGAAAAATACTACAAGTGAATCAACAATGTAATTAGAACTAATTTGTCCAAGCCATAAAGAATCATAAAAAAAAAAATGAAA
>JAFIRS010005260.1:0-61515 GCA_018342105.1 Gonioctena quinquepunctata
GTTGAACTCGTCAATTTTCCGTTGTAACACCTCGAATACCTTCCTTGGTAGGAAGACTGATTTGGTTTCCAAATCGGCTACTATTGTGTCCCCGTACTTCGTTTTGACTGCTCTCAATTTCTCGATTAGCACAGGCTTGTTTAGCGGCAATGTTGATAGAGCTACGGTTTCCCTGTAGCTACTGCTCGCAACAGTGTTTATTTCTGCAAGATTCATCTATAATAAATAAACAATCCCTTAAAATGTTTTGCAGAAAAAACAATCCCTCTCCGTATACAAATAGAAAAAAAAACCCCCACCCTCGATATATGAAGTAAAAAAAAACTCAAAGTACCCTTTTGGCATACAAGAAAAAAGTTGAGAAAAAAGTAAAACAATAAAATAAAAACTTACGTTTTTTAGATGTTTGGTAGATGCACAAAACACACACAAACTCGGAGAGCGGGAGCACTGAATAGAACGATGTTTACAGTTCAGAGGACAGATGAAGAATGAAGCTGACGGTGGGGATCGGTCACCCACATCAATTTCCTACTGCGCAATTCGAAAACTGCCAACTCGACAAAATTCTCAGAACTGGATGATGCAATCATTTGACCTTGAATATCCCACACACACGTCCCGCTTCCATGTCGCCGACAGTGCCTCAGCCAGCTTAGATACAAATACAAATAGTAATCGTTAGACTTATCCCACGGTTCGAGCGTGCAGCTGCATACTCTCTTATCTTGTTATGTAAACAAACTCTTTCACAAAGGATGCTGCCGATATCTTATCTCAGTTAATGTAAACAAAGGATGCCGCCGATATCCGGTCGCTTAAATAAACAACTGATAAGAGGAAAGTGCTGACGTAGATAATATTCCTGCAAAGACTTGTCGGTTGAGTCATGGCCGCATCATCACTGCTGACTCCTCCCACTTTCCAAAATGGCCGCCGCCATTCACTGATCACGTGTCATTCAGGCTTTCTCCCAACCAATGCCGTTGACGGATATTGGTTGACACCCCCATTTCAATATGCTGCTCGGCTATTGGATAGCGGCCGGCGGCTATCACCACTCCCACGACCTATCACAGCTCTCCCCACCTCCCACTCTCAATCACACACTCCCATACACAACATGGCTGCCACCATTCCGACCAATCACAGGCCACTCATCCCCCCACCTTTTTCCCTACCCACATACAACCACCACTCCCCCCCCCACCCCTCTCAAGAAACCGCCATTTTGTGGTGGTGCGGGACCATGTGGGGAGTAACCGATGAGCGGAGAGGTGGGCTCAGACTGACATAGCCCTACTACTTATATTGAAAATTTCATTATCTACTGTGATAAATTTTATATTAGTATCTTTTTGTTGTGTATCAATCTTTTTATTAGTCATATTTATGTCTTTCTTTACTTTTTCAGTATTACTACTCATATCTAATCTAATGTCTTTTATTTGTTTATCATTTTTTTCCACATGATTATTGAAAGTAGATATCTCTTGAGTTATAGCTACATAAAATTCTTCATTATTTTGTCCTATTTTTTTTTTTATTTCAACAAAAATGACCCCGCATCGACTGCTAAGAGTTATTATCAGGAGAAAACAAGTTGATTAGAAATCAGATTTTACAATATATATTAATGTCTTTTAGGAACTTCAGCACTTTCTGTAGATTGTTGTTGAGGATAGATTTGATGTTGACTCCTAGGTTGCTTGAACTTCTTTCTCCGTTGTATAATGGACATTCTTCCAGGATGTGTCTTACTGTGATTTGTGTGGCACAGTTGTGACAGATGGGGCATGGATCCTTATTCATTATATGTTGGTGTTAGGAGCGTATGTCCTAACCGGAGACGGTTAATAACGACTTGGTCTCTCCTTTTCGTGGGTAATGATAACTTTTTGTTGACTATTTCATTGGTTTCTCGGAGTTTGGATGTTGCATGAGTCCAAGTGGATTGCCAGATGCTGAGTATGAAGTTTCGGATCGAGGGTTTGTGATCCGAGGACGGAAGCTCATTTTGAAGAATTGTATTCTCTTCAGATGCTGTTTTATAGGCTAGGGCATCAGCTTCTTCGTTACCCTTGATCCCTACGTGAGAGGGTACCCATAGGAATGAGATATTTTTTGCTTCGATTTGTAGTTGGTAAAGTTCTTCTTTGATTGATATGAGATTTGGATGATGAGGATATAACTGTTTCAGTCCGTGAATTGCACTTAGAGAGTCTGTAATGATAATAAAGTTTTTTCTTGGGTCTTCTCTACACATTCTGAGTGATGCCATCATAGCTGTCGTTTCACCTGTAAAGATGCTGCATTTTTGAGGTAGGCGTATGGAGAATTTACTGTCGCCGCATATGTGGCTGCTGCATGTCCTTGTGTGGTCTTGGATGCGTCAGTGAATATTAGGGTATTTGGAGATGGATTCTCGGAAAGCACTCTTTATGATGTAAGGGTTTGTGGAGTTTTTGTGGAAGATGGTGAGGAATATATCGATTTTAGGTAGAATGATTTTCCAAGGGGGATTTTTTTTCTACTGGAAGTTGAGTATTTGAATTGTTCGACATCATAACCACAACGCTTTAATTTTTCCCGGAAAGGGATACGTTTTATCCGGCTTATTATCGTAGAAATCCTGACGAACTGCACTAGATCTGAATATGGTCGAAAAAATTGGATTACTTTCGTTTGAAGAGATTCTGGCTGCATAATCTAGGGCTAGCATTTGACGACGTAGTTGTAGTGGAGGTTCATTAGCAGCTACCTCGAGGATAGCTATAGGGGTGGTTCGGAAGGCACCGAGGGCTTGGAGTTTTGGATGGGGTCGAGTTTTCTCAATAAGGTTCCATTTGCAGTATCGTAACAGATTGAGCCGTAATCCAGTTTACTTCTAATTAGGGACCTATAGAGGTTGAGAATAATCGATGTATCGACGCCCCATCTAATGTTAGATAATATTTTCAGGATGTTCATTCTTTGTTGACACGATCGTTGTAAATTTTCAATGTGAGGCTTCCATTTTAGGGCATAGTCAAAGGTCAGACCGAGAAAATTGATTTCATCGACTTTTTTCAAAGGAGAACAGTGTAGCGTTAGGTTGATATTGCCTGCATTATTCCTCTTGCTGAAAACCAAAAGGCGAGATTTTTTGTTGGAGAGGAGAAATCCTGTTTTGAGAGACCAGTTTTCCATTTCGTAGATGGAGTTCTGTAGTAATTGACTGGCTGAGGAGACATACTTGCTTTTTGTGAATATGACTAGATCGTCGGCATATAAGTTGGCTTTTACGGAAGACCTCAGCTTGCTGAGTATACTGTTTATGGCTATTAGAAATAGGGTTGGGCTTAAAATAGATCCTTGGGGGGTACCGTTTTGAAGTGACCTTGGCGCGGAGGTGAGTCCGTTAACTCTGACCTGAATGGATCGGTGGCTCAGGAATTTTAAACAAATGCTAGGAGGTGGCCTTGGATGTTCCAATTCTGCGAAGTTTTGAGAATATGATATGTCCATGTGTTATCGAAGGCTTTGTTGATGTCGAAAAATACAGCGACCAATTTTTGGTCTTGTAAGAAGGCTTCGTGTACTTCTGATTCAAGTGTTACCAAGTTGTCTGTGGTGGATCTGGCTTTCCGAAAACCGCTTTGATATGGGGATAGAAGTTTTTCTTTTTCCAAGTGCCAGGTTAGTCTATAATTTAGGATTTTCTCCAACAATTTGCACGTACAACATGTTAATGAGAATGGACAGTATGAAGTTGGAATATCTTTGGGTTTGTTCAGCTTCAAAATTGGAACTATTATGGCTCTAGACCAAGATTCGGGAAAATTATGTTGTGAGAATAAATTATTGAACAGGTCTAACAGAATGAGATTAGCTCTATGTGGAAGGTTCTTCAAGAAGGAAGGAAGTAGATCATCTGGTCCAGGGGCGGAAATTTTTTATTCGGATAGGCTGTAGTCTAATTCTTGCATTGTGATTGGTTCATTGAGATAACTGTCCGAATCATGTATGGCGATATCTGTGGTTTCTGTGAATTCCTTATATTCTATGAAGTTGAGGGGTAGGATTTGGTCGCTGGAGTTATGTTGATATACGTCTGCGAGAGTTTCGGCGATTTTTTCATTGCTAGCGATTAGTATGTCTGTCCAATTTTTGTTTCTAATTGTTTGTAAATTTGTAAAAATCCTTCTTTATTTCGTTCAGATTTTGTTTGATTTTGTTTTCCATCTTTTCCATTTTTCATATTCCAATTTTTCCTCTTAATTTTTTTCCTTTTTTCCCTTTTTTTTTTTTTTTTTTTTTTCAAACTTTCTTTCATTTCATTTTTCATATTTCCCATTTTTTCCTCCATCCTTTCCTCCATTCTTTCCATACTTTCTCTCATTCCATCATTTATTTTTTCTATCTTTTCTTCCATCCTTACCGAGTTCACTTCCATTTCATTCTTCATTCTTTTTTCCATTCTTGCTGAGTTTTCATTCATTTTATTTTCCATCCTTGCTGAATTTTAATCCATTTTTCCTTTTTTAATTTTTATTCCACTCCCTCTCACATTACTACTCTCTCCTTGTTCCTGATCACCTCTCTCTCTACCTTCTGTACCTCCTCCCAAACCAACTTTTTTACCATCTCTCAAATCCATTTCCTCCACAGAAAGAATTCTTAAATGTCAACTTTATGTTCTTCTCTGTATAATATTATTCAACTTTGAATAATATTTTTGTTTTCAATTTTTTTTTAATAAAAATTACATTTACTTTTAATTCTTGTTTTGGCAATTCAGCTCCGCGATGGGCACTGATTGTAATGATTATAGTTTTGCTATTTCGCTCACAGATATATTCGCACCGCGTTGGACGACAGTTATTATGATGCGTTGATTGAGGTTCGTTTTCATTTTATTTTGTATTTGTTTATTTTCTTCCACAACCAGACATCATAACAAAATATTTATTTTGTTTTTGCTGTTATGTTTCTACCATCTTCAAAAACTCCAAACTGGTTGCCCTTCTGAATTTAATTTAATATATATTGATAAATGAATACCCATATAAATATCTCCGGCTATGCATTTTACCTTCTTTCCATCTACTCTTTTACCTTATTTCCTTCACCTCAGCTAACTCAATCGGTACGCCTATGTAATCTCAGACCTCGGTTCTAAAGTGGAGCTCTCTGGTCGTTCTTGAAGTAAATTTCAGAAAATGGCAGTTTAGTGTTGCTCAAACATTGAAAATAATGCAAAAATTCATCAAAATAATAATTTCCCTTATTCAGGAAAAACTAACTACTACCTATTCTGCGATAAATAACCTAATCAGTACTTCTTAGCAAATATATACAGGAAATGTGCAGTTGTGTGATACTAAAAGTGAAATTTAACCTAGTTTCATAGGTTATGTGGTCAATATATTAACTCATGAAGAGTTCTACCAAAACAATATTATTCAAAAGTTTCAATTTAATTGCACTGCAGTAACTTTTTATGGTTTCAAAAAATACCTGTGACTTCTTGTAACGAGAATGTTCCGTGTTTCGAATTTCTCCCGTTCTTGGAAACTGCAGCCCCTTTGTCGACTGTGACTTCGCCTCGTACTGGTGAATCACCAATGAAAAAAGGTAACATTAACTCGGAATCTGGGATCTTTTATCTGCTATTGTTCTTTATAGTATTTCCCATATTGTCTTGTTAAATAACTGTTTTTCTAAAACATATTGATTGATTTTTTAAAATTTCATTTTTCTTCATTCGGTTCTTCCAAAATCATTTTTCTGTTCTCCTTCGCTTCGCTTGTTGATTTCTCTCCCTTGATACCAACATCCTTTGTTTCCTCCTTGTATTTTCCATTTTCACGCATGTTTTTGTTGCACTCTTCATTATTTTCGCCTTTTTGACAGTTTTTATTCACGAAACATTTCTAACTACCTTACATACTATTTACAAGACATCTAAAAATCATTCTTTTGGCGTTTCTGCTTTTCACATTCTCAAAATTCCTAATTTTGCATCTTTCCTGGCATTTCATGGGCTATGTGTTCAGATCCAATTTCATACACAGAATGTTCGAACTTTTAACATTTTGTTATATGCTTGTACTCAAAAATATATTAGTAGAATTTGGTTTCTATATTTTTTTAAATTATGCCAATTGCTTGTAATGTTGGAAACATGTTTATTTCGAACATACGTATCGATTGATATCATATAAGGTTGCAGAAAAACGGTAGAATCTTCAGAAAAACTGTAAAATAACAGCATAGATTACTGAATACGAAAATTTTTTTTATTTATGGGTTTTTTTTTCATTTATAATTCTTATTTCAACTCTTTACATATTCAACATACTTCTAAACATAACAATATATATATATATATATATATATATATATATATATATATATGTATAAACAGCTCGTTGTTCCCTCCGGGAGAAAGTTCAGGCGGACTAACCTCCGGGGTATCGGTTTGAATTATGTCAAAAAAAATTCCATATATGTGGTGAGGGGGCATAGGTTTATCAAGAGAGGGGTAACGATTTCTGACCCAAAATTTATATATACATATATATTATTTTCATCTGAAAAACCATGCGTTGTTCCCTCCGAGTGATATATGCAAATGAAGATTCGATAACTGAGTTACCTCCAGTTATATTGCCATTCATTGGTGGATAGTATGTTATATTTTATAAGCTTTTAATCAGTTTCACTTATTAGTTAGTTTATTTGTTAGTTTGGGTCAAATCTTTTAAGTTAATTTTGACTGACTTCTAGTCATCCGATTAGTTTGAAATTTGATGGGTGTTCATAATTCCGTGACAATGCATTATGGAACTTTTGTGAGAGAAAAAACAAAATGGCGGCTCTGAGATGACGTTAATAATTATGGCCCGATTCGATTGAAACTTGGTATGTGGGGGTTTTCAAGGTCGGAGATTATGAATTTTTTGTCAAAATCCATAAATTTAGGATGGCGGCTCCAAGATGGCGTACAAGTTTTGTGATTATGGTTCAATTCGGTTCAAAATTGATATGTCGGCGTTTTCGGGGTCGGAGATGATGTAATTTTTGTCAAAATTCTTAAATTCAAGATGACGGCCCCAATATGGAAAATGGGTTTTGTGATCATGGTCCTATTCGATTCAAAATTGGTAAGCGGGAGTTTTCGGATTCGGAGAATTTTTGGTCAACATTTATGAATTCAGGATGTCGGCCCCAAGATGGAGGAAGACTTTTCTGATTATGGTCATATTTCATTCAAAATTGGTATGTAGGGTTTTCAGGTTGGGAGATTATGAATTTTTTGTCAAAATCTATAAATTCAAGATGGCGACTTCAGGATGGCAAACGAGTTTTGTGTTTATGGTCAGATTTTATTCAAAATTGGTGTGTGGGGTCGGAGATCATGATTTTTTCAGCTCCAAACTTATACGGAAGAGACCTTGTAATAACGATGCTCTATTAGAAATCAACAGATTAAGGCGCACTTACTGAAAAGCAAAAGATAAAATAACTTATAAAAACCTTTCTAAAGACAAGCTTTTATTTAAGCTGACAATGATTTAATTGTTTTTTGTTGAATTATTTGGTTTTAAAAAGCTTGTCGCGCGAATTGTAATAAAATTAATACTTCGACAAGTTGTTACTTACCAACCAATCACTGCCCAATCAAATTAATTGGTACCTATTCTTATGAACACTTCGCGCGACAAGCTTTTGAAACCAAATAATTCAACAAAAAAATAATTGAATAATTGTCAGCGATGACTTAAGCTTATTTTATAAGTTTTAGTACACGGCTTACATAAAAAGCATTTTTTTCAATATACTTACCTAAATATATTCTAGTTGAATAACCATCATCATATTATTATTTTCACACTGATTGGTAATAAAATAAAGTGGACGATTTAATTTTTAATCTCATTTAATAACAAATTTTGAATAAAGTTCAAAGTTTCACAAATTTGAAATAGTTCAACAAAAACGCAGACCCTGCTGTACTGTTGCTTTTATTACAGTTATTTAATCTAATGAAAACATGCTTCTTGATTGTTGAAACTTCTTAGGCAGACCAAGTTGAATCAGAAAGTTGAATGAATATACCACGCATGAAAATTTAATGTGTGCAATTTGTAATAGGATTTGAATTTTATTCAAGTATAACTTCAATTCCCTAACGATCAACTTCAATATTCTTTTTTACATATATAATAATTATCATATTGCATTAACACTCATATTCAGACTTTCCAGAGAATTTCCAAAAAATACTCACTCGCATGAAAACGTTAGAAATTAGTACGCTCATTTTCAAAAAAACTATCGAGAAGAGTAGGTAATTAGAAATTACAAATTGGTCAAAATATGGGTGTGATAGTCATCAATGGGTGTGAAGTTAGCCACATCTACAACTACACTGAGAAAATAAAATCTCGAATTTTTTATTTTTTCCTTTTCCGTTTTTTTACAAGGATTTTTATTCAGTTAGGGACGTGAGTATACTATCATTTCCAGTTTCAACTGAAGGTGAGAAAATTTGATCAGCTTGATGAATAAGTTCGATTTGAGGAGGTGGAATGGTGGTGAGGTTATTTAAAAAAAATCACAGACGCCACAAATGACTTTATACACCGCTGTGCTTGGCATATGTCATTGTTATTGGCCTTTTTCTCATTTTTCATATGGTGCCAAAATTTTCCAGGCTGTCAAAGTGGGTGAAATGGGGGTTGATATTATTTGAAAATACACAGCTGCCGCAAATGGCTTTCTACAACTTTTACACATAAATGGAGATGTATACCGGTGCCACGTTATAGTTTGCCACTCTCGCAAATGAGGTGGAATAAGGGAGTGGAAGTTGTTAAGATATTTATTGAATAATATATGATACAAAATACCTAAAACAAATTGATTACGAATGTTTATGTCGATATATCGCTTCATCAGAGAAGTTCAATATAAAATAAAAATATTCTATCATTCCATCAGAGACGAAGAGAAGACCGATAACAAATAAATATCAAAAGAAGAAAGGTTTACAAAGCCATTTGTATCATATCAACCACCGTTTTGACCCCTTTGGCGGCTTGGCAAATTCTGGTGTGATGAAGAGAAGACCAATATCAATATTGTATATTAAGCACAAAGGTGTATGGAGCCATTTGTGGTCTCTGTGAATTTTCAATAATTATGTATATCAACTCCCATCCCCCCCCTTTGGCAGCCTGCAAGCAACATCGCGTGCGTTTAGTACTTGAACCCAACAAGGAAGGTGCGAGTTAAAACGCCCTAACACTGGTAGCATGGTAGCTTATTTGCAGCTGCAGGCGTCTTATCAGAAAGAGCCCGAGATAAGACGATAGATATGCCGTCCTTCAGAGGGGACGTTAGGATGGAGGTCCCGAGTCCATAGATATTGAGCTCGTTAAGGAACCCTACCTCTGAAATAACAGAGGATTCGACAAAATTTCCCGTTGGGGGGAGTGTGCTCACCGGCATCGGTGTTCAGCCCTGGTCGCAGAAATAGGCCGACGTTAAATAAAGCAATAAAAAAATATCAGAAAGATGTACAAAGCCATTTTCAAATTATATCAACCCTTGTTTTCACCCCTTTGGCGGCGTGGCAAATTCTGGCGCCATATTAGTGATGGAGGAAACACTTATAACAATAACATATGAGAAGCAGAAAGGTGTACAAGGCCATTTGGGCAACAGTGAATTATTTGAAATAACTTCACCACCATTCCACTTCTTCAAATCGAACTTATTCATCGGTCTGATAAAAATTTCTCACTCTCAGTTGAAACTGGAAATCTCAGTATATTCACGCCCCCAACTAAATAAAAACCTATGTGAAAAAACGGAAAACGTGAAAATAAAATAATCGATATTTTAGTTTTCTCAGTGTACTTGTAGATGTGGCTAACTTCAGATCCGTCATCATTATCCAGAAACGTTCTGTAAAATCATAGTAAACAAGTATCAGGACTATTCCCATTCACAATATCAAAAATAAACGGATATGGATTTTCATTAAAACAACTAATGAGATTCACTGATAGGAGATCATATCAACTGAAAATCCCCAAATACCAAAAAAAAATATTTAACTCTCAAGTGTGTTCAAATGAAGGCTTGTTCTAATTCTAATATATATTTTTTATCCATACCTTTCAGTGTTTTCGATAATATACAGGGTGTTTCTTATTAACTAATTTTACCGTTTAAAAATTATTCTCTTAAATACATTTTTGTTTATAGTTACATGAATTGGTTTTTCCCGTAAGTAAGATGCAAATGAATAAGGTTAATTTTTTTATGCGAACGTCAAACGAAAAAATATCAAGAGACCAGAAATTTGCTCGTAAAGGAATGAGGATTTCTCTTTAAAATGATTCAGTGAAAATCCCGCATGAACGCCACTGGCAAGAATAAAAAATCATATTGTACAGCAGAAAATGCGTTTTGAAGCATAGAAGATGCATACACGTTTCACAAAAATATCTAACGTCATACCAAAGTTATAAAAATTATTTTCCTAAAACAAAAGTTAAGACCTTCAGGACCTGTTCATATGAAGTTTTTTTCTCAAAATTACCAAACGAATAACCTCCTTTAATATTAGCTTGTTATTAAGAAACACCCTGTATATAAATTATTTCCTTCGAATGATAGCCAATACACTTACTCGACAGTTTACGTGAAGGAAAACCAAGCATTCTGATAAAACACATATCCAAATTGTTGAATTTTGCATAGGTATTAACAATTTTATACCCCCCCCCCCCGCAGATAACAATTATCACTACATTTCAACCATGAACCAAAAATCAATCCACTACTTTGAAATGTTCAATGTTTGATAAAAAAACTTATGAATTACAACCACAAAAACACCATACTTATTACCAAAATTGAACAAAATCCAGCCAAAATCACAAAATCAAAAATATAGCCAAATTTCCTCGGAGGAAATAAGCGCCATCCAGAACGGGAAAAACTGTATTTCACATATTTTATGTGCTGAGGAGGGAAGTACGTGTGGCAATTTGCGCGGCATAAAAGCGACACTAGCGCTGGTGGCAAATCGCTCAACTCAGCGACTGAATCTAAGGTTATACATCACTCGGAATGACCTCCATGCTTCTTTTCGCAGATGGATAGAGATGACATAGTAATCACCAGTAGTGAAAGATTATGTGAGATTCGTAGTTACCTCCGATATCGGAGGTAAGAAAGGTATATATGAGGGAAGTACGTTCGGTATATATGTATTTTGGAGGTAGCAACAAGGGGTGAATAGGTATATATATATATATATATATATATATATATATATATATATATACTCCCTGTTAACTTTTGAACGGTTTTATGTAGAACAATGGGACGAGAAACGTTTTAAATGGTATCACCAATACTACTTTTTGAAATTTGTTCAATATACATATTTTTGAGCTGCAACAGTGGATGATTTCCATTTTGGGAATAACATTGGTGAAATTTCATTTGAACTCATAAATTACTTCGTCAGTTCTCATTCATTTCTGAGGCATATACGGTAACAGAAATATTGTATTATTTCCCATTGAATATAAGGCCAGAAGATGAAACTGCACAGTGAAATGTTTTTCAATTCAAGAATTTATCGTCTCTAATAACAATTATTTTCGATGCGCAATATGTCGAGAAGATAAATACAATATGTTGAATTATGTCAATTCTAATCAGGAATTGAATTTCAACTGATAAACCTCAAGACATATAATGCACAAGTAACAATGTAAACTATCAAAAACCAAATCTAGTAGGCGATTTTATTACACGACTTCTTCGAGTTTTCAATTTATCTATAGAAATAAGCTCCATTTTTTGACGCATCAATATCAGATACACCTACCTCATCAATTTAATTCAGTATTATTATTCTGACGTTGAGGACCATTTTACATTTCATCATTTGTTTGTGAATCCTTTCTAATGGAAAACCCTTCTGGACTGGTCTCAACATAACTCTGGTGCTAGTACGTGAATGAACGAGTCTTACAGCTCCATCTTTACTCGGGATGGGATCCTGAATCCGAGCTAACGGCCAGTCAAATCTCTCATGACTGTCATTTCTCTCTAAAACCATTTCATTATCTTTCAGTTGTCTCAAAATCTTATCCTCATGACGACTTCTCAGTTGCTCAGAGTAATCAATACGGAATCTTCTCCACAACTCACCGCAGAGTTTTTTCTATGATTACCTCGTCAAGTTAATTCACCCGCATCAATCATACCACAATCAGGTTTGGATAAACATGGTTGAAGTTAAAGGGGACAGCTTCTCAAGAGAATCAGGAACAAATCTTATTAGTTTACTATTGATAAATACATCGTAATCGCATAACAAGGTAGGCATTTTTTCGAAGTTCAGACAAAATTCACCTAATATCCTACGCAATGAATCATTGGGAAGGAATGATCCTTACCCAAAACCACCCCAACAAAAAGCTGTCAGGGGATTGAACTTAGATATTTGCGTCCAATCTAGTTTTTTAAATGCGTTAGACTCCCCTTCAGAATGAGTACCATTATCAGAATAAATAACTTTGAGTCATCCTCTCCTTGCTATGAAACGCCAAAAACTTTGTAGAAATACTTCTGTAGAAAGTGACGACAATAACTTCAAATGTACTGCTTGATATTCACCACACGTGAAAAGAGCATTCCAGGCTTCTTGACCACCTATCAGCAGCAGCAACTCGAAAACTGCCGAAGGGTGAAGCAGAAGAAGTAACTCCTGAACTTTTGTTCGAAAACCTTCTGCAAATAACACATGTTGAAATTGCAACTCTAATAGTACTACGTCCTCCCATAATCGAGAATTTTTGTCTCATACGAGTTAGTAAACACTGAACACCCAGATGAAAAATCTAAACTCCCCAGTAAGGGTTTCTTTTGGGCGGGGTTGGTTGTTTTCTACCGTGGTCTCACTACTTAGCTCGCTGCTTGTAACCCACTACATATACGCGGGTTTGGGCCGTAGAATAACAGGTGAATATAGTCATCGGGTGTTTGCTTCCACGTAGCACCGCCTGGATAGAAAACAGCAAGATACGGTGGTTTTGCTATCTCCCAACGGAATTTTACCCCAATTTTTTTTTTTTATGTTCTGGTTCCCACGAAAAGGGATATCCTGTAATGTTCAGAGAACATCGTGGGAACCAAGGGAAAGAAGGTAGGAGTTGGTGTTCTTCTTAAATTTCTGGAGGTTGTATGCCTCGGGGAATACCTCCCTAGGCAATGAGTTCCAAAGCCTCGCTGTTCGTTGGATGAACGAGTCTTTGGAAAGTGATGTTCTGCAGGTCTCCAAAGTGACCACGAAGGGATGTGATGACTGAACTTGACGGATTAGTCTCGAAGAGACTGCCAAAGCAGGAACGATTGTTGATATTTCAGAAGAGCATCGCCCATGAAAATATCTATAAAATAGAGACAAATCGCCAACTTTTCTACGGTGTTCCAGACAAGTGAGCGAGTTTGTAAGCGAGGCATCACCAACGAGACGAATTGCCCTTTTTTGGACAGAATCCAATAGCCTCAGGATATGTTTGGGTGCCGCGCTCCAAATATGGGAACAGTATTCCAGGACAGGTCGGATCTGTGCCTTATAGATCATAAGCAGCTGGGTGGGGGTGAAATAGCTCTTGGCACGAAACAAAAAACCAAGTTTTTGGGATGCACTTTTGGCAATGGACCTCACCTGATTTTCCCAGGAAAGATTATTGCTGATAGTAATACCAAGCATCGATATGGATGACTTCAGTGGTATGGTTACTCCTGACAAAGTTATGTTAGGCACAGTGAGATCGACTTTTCTAGAGGAAAGACATGCTTGTGTTTTGTTTGCATTGAATTCTACCAAGTTATTAGATCCCCACTCGATAATTGTTGCTAAGTCCATATTTATATTATTAACATTTCTTCCTCGTTCCTTTCTGGTTTCACGGGCTGATATAGGGGCCCTGAAAGAGAAAGCGGTATGGAGGGTACTATCATCGGCAAAGCTGTGTACTGGACATGAAGTTGCTTTCAACAGGTCGTTGATGTGAAGTAGAAATAGTGTTGGTGCGAGAATAGATCCTTGCGGAACACCAGCATTTATGAGTAGAGTGTCAGATGAAACTCCATCGACCACTACATGAGGAGACCTGTTTGAGAAAAAACTAGCAAGCAGAGAACACAGCTGAGGGGGCAAGCCATGAGACGGAAGCTTGGCGAGGAGTCCCTGGTGCCAAATGTGCCAAATTGTAAGAGTGGTTGAACAACTTGCAAAGAACAGGTGTTAGTTCGGGAGCACATTTCTTGAGAACAATCGGCGGGATTCCGTCAAATCCACAGGCTTTGTTGGTGTTGAGACCCAGCAAAATCTTTCTGATAGTACGTTGGCGAAAGGTGATCTCGGGCATGTGACTGTCAATAGTGTAATGTTGGGGGTTGTTTTCCCGATGAATCCAGAGTGGAATTTCCAGCAAATAGGTGCGCAAAGATATTGGCTTTTTCCTGGGCAGTCGTTGCTAGTGTTCCATCTTCTTTGGTTAGAGGAGGAAATGAGCTGGAAGTGAAGTTATTTCCCACAGCTTTGGCGAAAGACCAAAATGAACGGGATCCGTTAGGACATTCAACAAGTTTTGATCTTATTTTGGCATTGTGGGCATCTTTTGAGCATTCTATTGTCTCTTTGCATATGCCTCTAGCTTCGACATATACTGCTCTGGTCTCAGGGCCCGGATTTTTCAGCCATCGATGGTATGCTGCCTGTTTGGAAGCCACAGCTCTAGAGCAGTTTCTGTTAAACCAGGTCTTATCGGATGATGTTCTTCTTTCGGTATTCGGTATGTAGGTTCGCATCCCCAACATGATGATTTCAGAAATTGTCTCAGCACATCGTGTTGGATCTACTGAAGAGAAACAAACTCTCTTCCATGGAAACGCTGAGAAAAACATACGAAGACCTTCCCAGTCGGCCGAATTGTAATGCCACATGAGACGGGGTGGTATTGTGCAGCTCGATGGTGAATGGAAAGAGCATGTTGTGGAGATGAGGGTGTGATCAGAGTTTCCAAGTGGGGCACAAACTTCTATTCTATACGGGTCAGGATTGGTGGTGAGGAAAAGATCTAGTGTATTGGCAGACTGGTTGTTGACATCAGGGATGCGGGTTGGTAGCTCGACCAGTTGTTCTAGACCATGAGTGATGGCGAAGGCCTCGGCTTGACGACCCGCATCATCTGTTTTGTTAGAGAATTTGAGCCAGGCAGCGTTCTGTACACTAAAGTCTCCCACGATTATGGTTTCAGCTGTTGGATGGTTCTCCTGAATGTAGTCCAGTTTGAGTGATGAAAACTCAAAGAGGTCGTTATATGAAGGTTCATTAGGTGAAAGGCAAAGGCAGCAGAGGAACTTAGTCAGTTTGGTATCAGATAGCTTGAACCACATCACATCAAAGTCTTTCGGTTCCAAACTCTCTTCACGCTGGCATGGAAGGTTAGCCTTAGCGTAAAGGCAGACTCCACCTTTGAACCTGAATCGAGAATGGAGTTCGTAACCAGGACAAAGCATATGGACCTTGTTGGTGGACGAGTTTACTTGTGTTTCTGTTAGAGCCAGAATATCCGGTTTTTTCTTCTGTAGGTGATGGTGGACGTCATTGATGTTCTTGTTGAGTCCGCGGATGTTGCAAAAATTAATCTTTGATGTTGAGTCCCCTCGAGTACCTCTCGCCCGGAAATCCGAATGGAGAGGTATTTTGCTTCCGGGGTATTTTACTCTAGGAGACTTCATCATTATTACTATTAGGATGCACCTGAAAATAAAGGAGGAATTGGGGAAAAGGAAAGAGGGAGACCGAAAAGTATCGACCGAACACTGAAACATGGAATGATCCATTTCACAGCACACAAAGTCGATATGGTGGTATTTCACCGGGCGATGAGACCATCTTCCACCTACGGTTATCCTTTTAGTCGCCTCTTACGACAGGCAGGATTTACCATGGGGCTATTCTAAAGCTGACCCCATACAGCTAAGACCCCATACAGCTAAGACCCCATACAGCCATGTCCCATGTCCCATGTCAATTAAGGTACCAGGAACTACAGCATGGAGGATGCAACCTGTTCTCCGGTGTACAGGGACGACTGGATGTCATGTCTGGAGCAGCCCCGATGCGCTGGAGAACTGGAACTTTCCACAGAAACCTGCTTGGTACAGACCACATTTTTAGCCCATCGGTTCCATTTGCCTTGTTGCGGCATGCAGGGCCCTGCCGCAGGTGTCTGATGGTTAAAAATAGTGAACATGGCGAGAAAAACTTAACAGAAACCATAAGAGAATGCGGAATTGAGTGTCGTTGATGAGGCAGCAGTGCCTCATAACTATACCTTGATGACAAAAATTAGTTGCCCCAAGTCGGCAGAGCGGCTCACCGTTAAAAAATTTAAAGTACTCAAATACGTTTGACAATGCCAGTCGACAACTCGGAAACCTCCGTCGAAAGAGTTCGTATTGGCCTAGTAACAAATTTGTATTTGGTACTTCGCGAACATTTGGGATAGTTTCAGTCTTGTATGTATGATTTGGTATCTATTACAAAGGAATAATATCCTTTGAGTTTTGGTAGACTCTTTCTATTGTGGCATTTATCGATTCAGACTTTTTCTATTATGAGATTTACCAATTTTATTTCCTTTCAAGGATGCCTAGTACGCAGAGGTACTGAAACCAAAACAGATAGAAATAAGTAAGATAGATTACTGGAGAAAATAAAAATTGACCAGTGACGGTCCACTTTTTTTTTCAGGATAGGGCTGATGTAGCATGTTGAATACTCTTACTATAGTTTTGTTTCCATTTTTGATTACATTCAGGAAATACCGGATTTAGCTGGACTATGGAGTGTTCGTGAAATACTTCAGTAATGAGTTAGACAACTTCTAATACAATCGAGCTTTCATGTATAGTTTCAGTATTTACCCTACAGGTATCAATTTTTGAATATCTCATCAGTTGTCCACTCATTCTGGGATTTGCTAATTTGTTTAGTCTAGTTCACATTATTGTAGGGAAATCATTACATTGAACTCAAGAGATTTGTTTTCAATTCGTCTTCGGTTATCTTCGTGAAGTTTCATTTTTGTTGATTCTCAAAGAAGCTAGAGCGGCTAGGATTCCGCCAATGAATGGCTTTCTATTCTAGTCACGTGACCCTTGAATTTGAAGCGGAAACGCTAAGATTGTTCACGAGGATAATAGGGTGTGCACGTCGAAGGAAGTTTTGTTCTGTAGTAATCACAATTATCCACTGGGTTCTGGATTTGACGGTGGAGAGGAGTGTGATGCTGCTAACCTCAAAAAGCTGCACATTGTAGCCATAGTGCCATCTTGAAAATTATTTATTTTCTTTTTGGTTGTAGTCAGCTGCCATGATGGCCACCGTTTTCATCAACACGACATAAACCCTCCAACGAAAGTAAGACGTTGACAATTTTGTTAATAGCCATCTTATATACAAGGAATTATTTCTATAGAGTTGTAAGGAGGACTCTTTTGAGGGATGTTCCTCATGGAGTATTCTGTTGAAGATTGTTTCCATAATTATTTTTTGATAAAGGACTGAAACTTTGTTGTTTCCGATATCCAGTCAAGATATAGTTTCTGATCTGTTTCGAGAGAATGGTGTAGCACTTTCTAAAAGGATCGATTTGGGATTTTTTTTCTCCATGTTCCTGTTTCCGTTGAAACTACTGAGTTTCATATTCCTGTATCACTTCAACACCGTTCACGTCAAAACCATTCAGGCCACCTGTACTTCGAGACGGGATTCTGCGCCATGGGAAATCGCAACAGGATTGAATAGGCAATTTCTAACTTTAAATTTTTCTCAACTTGAAATTTTAATTCTTTATAAGTTTGAATCTTGGTTTGATACTTGCTCTATACTGGAAATCAAATGACTTTTCATTACCAATGGTTGAATGTGAAGAGGACACATAGACTATGGGAAAGCCTAATCATGATTTATTTTTACCTATCAATTCCTCATAATGTCACTACATTACAATATTACTACTCTCCCAAGTGGTAGCTGGGCATTATAGTGCAAATTGTCAGCTGTCCAACTTCATCAAACATCAATATCAACCCTCTCAAAGGTTTAACATTCACTTATAGAACTTTGGCAATCAGACTTTGAATACACAGAAATACTGTTGAATAGTTTGACTTCCAATTTTCACTCCACATATGTCGAAGAGACTTTCAAGTAATTTTTGCTTTTGAGAAAAATAATATTTTTCACATTCCAAAGTTTTCATAATTTTAGATAACACTTGATAACTATATCTGGTTTTATAGCTGCCAGGTAGTCTATTTAGTATGTTTAGCTAGGTGGCGTCCAATAACAAAAAACTTTTTCAAAATTTTTGTAGAATAACCTTCTGGCTTTAATATTTTGTTTTTATTATTACTGAAACTCAACACCGAACTCATATTGCACACTGGCGAACAGCTGCGTTTGCGGTGCCTGAACCTTTCGATTTTTCATAAAAGGTAAGTTATATAAATAGCGCTCATAATGCTGGGTTACGAGATTTCAATAATTTTTCCACTCAAATGCGAGTCGAATGTAGCTAGTGAATGTGGTAAGTCTATTTTTCTGTTTTGGTTATGTTGAATGACAATGGGTTTCATGGTTTTCATTGAGTAATGATTGAGGTGATTTGGACGGTGTCAACTGATCTTCAGGAATAATGCTCGTTGTGGAATTCGGGTACATAATTTCCTCATGAATGTTTTTTTCTGTATCTCACAAAATATATGGCACATTCAGAACAGGTTAACTTTCTTTTTTGACTCAATGTTATTCTTTTTTTTGGCGTAAACTTTTTCCCGATAGTACTTAGATTCTCACACACTCTTTACTTGCGGGGATGTCAAAATGCTGAAATTTCAGGGAATCTCACTAGTGATTTTATTGGGAGATTACTTTATTGAAAAGATTGTATAGTTCAATTCCTTCCCACCAGATATTTTTTGAAACAAGCCTAAATTCTTGGCATCAGACATTTGTTGGTTCAATTTCTGAAATCAATATGAACCCGTCTATCAAAGCATCACACTTACTTATGAGTTGATGATGGGAGAAAAATTCTAAGCAGGCTTCCAGCAAAAGAACAAAAAGACAATAACAATTTGAAAACACTGATAGATCGTCCTTATGATCCAGATGTAGAAAAATTAGAGATAACTTGCCCTTTGACCTCCTTAGATACTTCAATCAAGATTTGCAAAGGTCCATCCTTTGCCTCTGCCTCTGCTTCTATAAGGACTATCATCCGTTCAGAGCATGTAACTAATCGTATACAGAGAATGCTTCCGAAGGAAACCGATAATTATTATCGAGAAATGTTGAACTATTGAAATGAAGCGTATGCCACGGCTTTTTATTCACATGCTGAGTTACATGAACGTGTTGAGGAAAATAAGTCGGTATCTGTACAAAACCCTAATTTGATAAATTCACCTATTGGTGGTGCCCAATCAGGAACTTTCATTACATCGACTAGTATTGCTACAAAATCCACTCTGGTTTTCAAACTAGATATTGAGTTCGGAAGGGAACCGAAAAATCTTTTGTCTTTTATAGAAAAAGTCGAGGAAGTAGCTCAAGCTAGACAGGTTACCTAAAATGATTTATTTCTGTCAGCTTAGGACGTGACGTGATGAATCCGTGGTACTTTTTATTGTTTTCATGAAAACTTTTTTCTCAAGACTCAGTCGACATCTTGCAGAGCCCACATATGTTGAACATCTGAAATTGGGTTAACAACAGGAGAACAGGTCTCCATTAGACTTGAGAGAAGTAGACAGTGTAGTTACTCTGGGCAATTTGTGTAAACGTCGAGAAGAAGCTGAAGTCTCACTTTCTGAACCTTTTTCTTGCTCAATTGAAGGAGCTCATGTGTCCGACACATAGACTCGAATAGACGAGGTCAAAACAAATCCAAATTAGAAAATAAGAGATCTTATTGAAAGTATTTGCTCGAGAAATACATCTTGAGGAAGTAATTTTTCTAATCAATAATGATATCGATCAAAATCCTTCCCGTTCTTTTCGTGAAATACATGGGTGGGTAATGTTTAAAGATTTAAAGTTCCAAATTTGCAGTTGGTACTTCGCAAACTTCGTTTGAGATAGATTTAGTCCTGTATATATGATTTGGTATATTACAAAGGAATAATACCCTCTGAGTATTGGTAGACTTTTTCTATTGTGACATTTATCGATTTCGACTTTTTCGATTGCAAAATTTACCCATTTTATCTCATTTCAAAGATGCCTAGTACGCAGGGATACTCAAACCGAAACAGACAGGAACAAGTAAGATAGATAACTGGAGAAAATAAAAATTGAGCAGTGACGGTCCACTTTTGTTTCTCAGGAGAGGGCTGATGTAGCATGTTGAATTTCCTTACTATAGTTTCGTTTCTATTTTTGCTTTCATTCATGAAATACCGCAATTCCGCTGGACAATGAAGTGTACGTGAAATAATTCAGTTATGAGTTAGACAACTTTCAATACAATCGAGCTTTCATGTACAGATTATTTCTATTTCCACAGGTGTTCATTTTTGAATATCTCATTAGTATACCACTCATTCTGGGATTTGGTAATTTCTTAATTTGTTTAGTCTAGTTGACATTACTGTAGGAAAGTCATCACATTGAACTCAAGGGATATTTGTTCAAAATTCGTCTTCGGTTATCCTCGTGAAGTTTCATTATTGTTTGTTCTTAAGGAAGCTAGCGCGTCCAGGATTCCGCCAATGAATGGCCTCTATTATAGTAATGTGACACTGAATTCAAAGCGTAAATGATTTTTCACAATGATAATAAGGTGTGCACGTTGAAGAAAGTTTTGTTTTATGGTAAGCCAAGGGAAGGGGTATTATCTACCACAGGGTTCTGAATCTGACGGTGGAGAGAAGTGCCATGCTGCTAACCTCACTCCTGTATGCACAGTGTCATCTTGAAGATTCTTCATTTTCCTTTTGGTTGTGGTCAGCTGCCATAATGGCCGCCGTTTCCATCAATACGACATTAACCCTTCAACTAAGGTGAGCCGTCGACAATTTTGTTGATAGCCATGTTGTACACAAGGAATAATTTTCATAGGATAGTAGGGAGGACTCTTTTAAGGGATGTTCATTATGGAGTTTTCTGTTGAAGGTTTTCTCATGATATTTTATTTTATAAGGTACTGAAACTTTCTTGTTTCCGGTATCCAGTTAGGATATAGTTTTGGATCCGTTTCAAGGGGATGCCGTAACACCTCCTGAAAAGGTCGATTTGCGGTTTCTATTTTTTTTTCTCTTCATGTTCCTGTGTTCGTCGACACAACAGGATTCCATGTTCCTATATTATCTCAACACCGTTCACGTCAACACCATTCCGGCCACTTGTACTTCGAAACGGGATTCAGCGCCGTGGAAAATCGAAGGAGGATTGAACAGGCGATTTCTAACTTTACATTTTTCCTAACTTGAAATTTTAATTCTTTATAAATTCGAATCTTGGTTTGTTATTTGCTCTATACTGAAAATCAAATGACTTTTCATCACCAATGGTGAATGTTCAGTGGAAACATACACCACATTAGAATATTACTCCTCTTCCAAGTAGTAGCTGGGCAATGTAGTACAAATTGTGAGCTGTCTAACCTAATCAAACGTAAATATCAACCCTCTCAAAGGTTTACTATTCAGTTATAAACATTTGGCTGTTTCGATCAGATTTTAGATACACAGAAATACTGGAACATGATAAATAGTTTGACTTCCTATTGTTACATTTCACATTCCAAAGTTTGCATCATTTTAGATAACACTCAATAACTATTTCGAGTTTCATAGCTGCCAGGTAGTCACTTTCAATTTCTCAGCATTATGGCGCCCAATACTTAAAAAAAAGAATAATGTATTTTTTTAATTTTGTTAGATGACCTTTGGGCCTTGAAAATTTTAATTTATTCATTACTGAAACTCATCATTGACGAACAGCTGCCGTTTGCTGTGCCTTTTGATTTTTCATAAAAGGGAGGTTACAATCGAATGGATGAGTCGAATATGGAGCCAATGATGCTTATGATGGTTTCCTTATCAAAATATCAGTGGATAGAAATAACATGAGTCAATCAATGTTCTTGAAAACGATAATATTGAAATAACAAAACAAACATAAAAACCATTTCTGATATCCATTCCAAATTGAGAATCAAATGTTGTTTATGAGATTCCATGTCATGATTGTGAAGGAGTTGATGTTGGTCAAACTAAATAATTACCGAAAGAGCAAATTACAAGTCACAAAAGTGATTGTGGAAGAAATATAAGATCATATGCTAGCAGATCAGATGTAATAGATGAAGACCATCATATATATATATATATATATATATATATTGGAGAAGGGTAGTCTCGTGAATGGACTAGTTGAAAATAACTATGAATTTGAAATAAACTTTGTAGAAAGGATATTCCTTGAGGTTGCAGTCAAATTTAATGGCCAATGAAAAAAGAAAAACTCTTCCTTATTTTGTCAAGCTTTCAAAAATGTTTATTTTCATCATCAAGACAGCTGTGAAAAAATGGAAAACACAATTGTGAAATGCGATTTTAAACAAATTTATAGAACTTACTGAGGTGAGGTTGAGTGAAGACAGCGAACTAATCACCATTTTGTGATTGAGGAAATTCTCAAAATCCTATCACTATGAAACACTACTAGTAATATATATAAAAATTAAACAATTGTGAAAGCACATGTTGTTAAGGAAACTTAATTTAAACAATTTAAAATTTGACAGGACAAATTACCACATGGTTAAATCATGACTGAAAATGGAAATGGTGGATGACAGGAAATGCATGACATAAAGTGTCAAGTGTCATATGTCAAAGTCAAAAATGTCATGGGAGAAACATGTGTTTTGTCCACAAAACAAAAGGAATAGTACCAATCTATATGACAAAAATTGATAAATGAGAGAAAAAGTCAAGAAATACTAAGCAGTTTTTAACTTTCAAAACTTCAGTTAGAATCAAGTTTCAACAAGTAATTGTAAATAACACTTAGGTTGGAAATATCAGATCGTTTATTCATGCTATTCGGTTCATTTTTCATGTGAACCATTTCAAGGGAATTCCTTTTGTGGTAGTTATTGAAATTACTAAAATGATTAGAATTTTTATTATGTTCAGCTAATGCACAACTGTTTTTTTTTATTTTACAATCACTCTCATGAGATGCTATGCGGCCTGTTAAATTCCTACTAGTCTGACCGATATATATTTTATCACAGTTTAGGCGAGGAATACTATAAACGACATCTGATTTTTCATAGATCGTTGAAGGGGCTTTGGTTCTAGTGTAAAGGCTAGCAATAGTTTTAATATTTTCATTGGCAATGCGTAGTTTATCTAATTTAAACACATTAGTCAGTTAAGAAGTTAGTTCTCTTACATAAGGTAATGTTTTATAAATAAATGATTCTACTGGTTGATGTTGAACAATTGAGTTTATAATTGGAGAATTTAACGTTACAGGGTCAAAATTTATATTTGCATTTCCAGGTTCAATAATAGTAACACTGGGTTGACGATCAGTACTGAATAGTAATTCATTAATAAATTTAATTGGATTTGAATTTTCTTTTAAAATAGTTTTTAATTCATTTAAACATTCCTTTTGAAAAGTTGGATGTGATAAACACACTACTCTGTTTTTAATACCTTTCACCGGGTTAGTTTTCATGTTTGGAGCATGATAGGAATGGAAACATATGAATCTGTTAGAACATGTTGGTTTCCTATACCATTTTGTGCGAAGAACATTGTCTAACCCTCTACATACTCTCATATCTAAATAGGGGATGCTTCGGTTGACTTCTACCTCATAGGTAAATTGTAAATTGATATTGTAGCTGTTGAAGTGGAATAACGCTAACGCTGAAGTGGAATAACGCTAATCTACTTTGTCATAAGGTACAGAGAGTATCAAATCATCCACATATCTTTTAACAAACGGAATGTTGAAAGGAATAAGGGTTAAAACATCTTCCACTAGATAATCTAGCTCATAGTTCACTAATATTGGGAAAATAGTTGATCCCATGGGGGTACCAAAAATTTGTTTGTAATAAGTGTCATTGAAATTTGAAAAATTAGACTCAAAAATGAATTCAAGTATGTCAATGGATGCACTCCACGTTAAATCACAATGGTTTCTCATAATGTTCCATTTGTTGGATAAACTGGCTCTGATAACTTCAAACGGGAGGTTTGTAAAAAGAGAAACAACATCAAAACTGACTATGATGTAATTTTCGGGAAGAACGTAATTATTGATGAATAAGCTGAAACCGAAAGAATCTTTTATATAGTATTCATTGTCTATGTCATTGTCATAAGTCATTGACCCTGTAACATTAAATTCTCCAATTATAAACTCAATTGTTCAACCTCAGTAGAATCATTTATTTATAAAACATTACCTTATGTGAGAGAACTAACTTCTAAACTGACTAATGTGTTTAAATTAGATAAACTACGCATTGCCAACAAAAATATCAAAACTATTGCTAGCCTTTACACTAGAACTAAAGCCCCTTCAACGATCTATAGTATTCCTTGCCATTTATAGTATTCCTTGCCTAAACTGTGATAAAATATATCGGTCAGACTAGTAGGAATTCAACAGGCCCCATAGCATCTCATAAGAGTGATTGTAAAATAAAAAAAAACAGTTGTGCATTAGCTGAACATAATATAAATTCTAATCATTTTAGTAATTTCAACAACCCTTCCATTTTAGCAGTAGAGAATAACTACCACAAAAGGAATTTTTTTGGTTTACATAAAAAATGAACCCAATAGCATGAATAGACGGTCTGATATTTCCAACCTAAATGTTAATTACAATTACTTGTTGAAACTTGATTCTAACTGAAGTTTTGAAAGTTAAAAACTGCTTAGTGTTTCTTGATTTTTTCTCTCATTTATCAATTTTTGTCATATAGATTGGTACTATTCCTTTTGTTTTGTGGACAAACAACATGTTTCTCCCATGACATTTTGACTTTGACATATGACACTTGACACTTTCTGTCATGCATTTCCTGTCATCCACCATTTCCATTTTCAGTCATGCTTTAATCATGTGGTAATTTGTCGTGTCAAATTTTAAATTGTTTAAATTAAGTTTTCCAAACAATATGTGCTTTTACAATTGTTTAATTTATATATATATATATATTACTAGTAGTGTTTCATAGTGATATGATTCTGAAAATTTCCTCAATCACAAAATGGTGATTAGTTCGCTGTCTTCACTCAACCTAACCTTAGTAAGTTCTATAAATTTGTTTAAAATCGCATTTCACAATTGTGTTTTCCTTTTTTCACAGCTATCTTGATAATGAAAATAAACATTTTCGAAAGCTTGACAAAATAAGAAAGTTTTTCTTTTTTCATTGGCCATTAAATTTGACTGCAACCTCAAGGAATATCCTTTCTACAAAGTTTATTTCAAATGCATTGTTATTATATATATATATAAATATATATATATATATATATATATATATAAATATATATATATATATATATATATATATATATATATATGTAAACAATTTGATTATTGGGGTATGCAGCAAAAGAAAAAGTGTACTCTTTAAAGTTTGTCCAAGCTTTCGGAATGTTTTATTTCCATCTTCAGGGATAATCTTTGTTGAGATTAGTTTCTATGTTGTTTATGAATGTTCTTCATGTAAAGTACGGTGAAATATAAGTTATGACTTTGAAGTTGGCACCTCATGTTTTAAATCGTCAACTAATTATACACATTAAAATTCATTGAACAGTTACTAATTAAAATATTAAAAATATAAATTCTGAAACATGTGTGCCTTGAGAAAGTACCTATTGTACTTTCTCAAGGCACACAGAAAGTACCTATTGTACTTTCTCAAGGCACACATGTTTCAGAATTTATATTTTTAATATTTTAATTAGTAACTGTTCAATGAATTTCAATGTGTATAATTAGTTGACGATTTAAAACATGAGGTGCCAACTTCAAAGTCATAACTTATATTTCACCGTACTTTACATGAAGAACATTCATAAACAACATAGAAACTAATCTCAACAAAGATTATCCCTGAAGATGGAAATAAAACATTCCGAAAGCTTGGACAAACTTTAAAGAGTACACTTTTTCTTTTGCTGCATACCCCAATAATCAAATTGTTTACACCTAACTAGTCAGCAACGACTATCTTTCACTATATATTTATATATATATATATATAAATACTTGTCAAGTTGTGACCTCCGTTGAGTTGGATAGGCGACCTGACTTTTGGGTCAAGGGGGTAAATTAATGATATAAAATTCGTGAATATATAATGAGCTGAAGATTTTTCATTTTGAATTCTTGTAGGAATGGAGAGGACGTTGTGTCCTCATCATATATAGGTTAATATTTCCGAAGTATAACGTTGTGACCTCCAACAACGTTGCCACATTTCAGAGGACACAACGTGGAGTGGGTCTCCAATACCAAAAAATATATTATATTTCGAGCGTACTGAAACGAAGGTTTAGAGTGATAGATTGCCATTCGTGAGATATTTGAATTAGGTATTCGATAAATCTGAACAGTTTGTTCTTAAATTCCAATTGGCAATGTATCTGAGGATAATATTCGGGTTTTAATGGAAGAATGAATTACATTACTCAGCTTTGAATATAATTTGGTGCAGATTTTCAAAATATCCGTAAACATGTTTCCATTTGTAATCACGATCATTTTATTCAGTTCATATTTTTCATGCAATCTTTTGAAACGCTTCAGTGAAAAATATAAACCTTCAATCAATACTGGGGCTTCTTAATTCGACGAATTATTTAGCAATGTATTGAATGTTGTAGTGGAAGTATTCTATGATTCTGCTCTCCCTCAGGGGCTCACAGCTGGTGAGTACAGAAATAGCAACCCCGAGGTACCCCAGCTGGGTATCCTCTTTTCTTCAACTAGTTTCAGGTAGTATCCCTTCTCTGATCTTTCCTATCGGTCCCTCTGGGGTACACTCTTGATTCCTTCCGCCCCTGAAGCTATTAGAGCATTCGAGGGCAATAGGGGCTCTCTTTTTCTCACTACCAAGACATAGGGGAGGCAGCTATGTCTCTTTCCTACCAGCCCCTTCTGCTTCGTAGCGTCCTTCGTTGGGACAAGGCGAGGATACGGGGCCACCGCGTCCCCCAATCACAATGTGTAGCACCATCGTGCCTGAGGGATGCATGGCACAGAGGTGATCATGTGTGTCACGAGCGATGCTTGCCAGACCGGGAAAACCGGCGGGGAAGATGCCTTACCCCCGCAAGGGGGGCTCTGCGGGGGCGGACCAAGATTTCCCAAGCTATTCGTGGGAACAGATATGAAGAAAAACAAAAATAAAAATACGAGAAAAGACAAGGACAAGGCAAAAAAGGAAAGGGTCACTGATATAACCTTAGACTCAACATCTTCGGGGTACAGTGAGAAAGAGGCAGAGAGTGATGTCCCGGAACAAGCAGCACCCGCAATTGACGACAGGGAATGAGGGAAACCCTTGGAGACCCGGATCTAGTCCCAGAACTGGTGGGGCTAGGATAAGAGGACGCAGGAAATGTCAAAGAGGACAACTCAATCTTATACTCCCCAATTGACTCAGATGAGAGAGACAAATCGGTGGCCGAAGAGGATGAACAGGTGGAAAGAAAAAAGAACGAATTCAAGCCCAAAAACAACTAAGAAGGAAAAATCCGAGAATAAGCTGTGGGTCTCAGACGCAGCGGTTACGAGGCTCCAGAGGGAGGCTAGAATGCTAGAGGATTTCTTCATAGACATTGAGAGGATAGAACCATCAGTCAAATGGGCCGCCTGGGACATAAACGCAATATCTGAAACCCTAAGGGAGGAGCTCGATGCGCACAAAGATAACCTAGCCGAACAGGAGTGGCTCAGGAAAGATACGCGCGAAATGTTCACACAGACTGAGCGGGATCCAGTGCTAACTACTGTCATGGAATCCGACTTGGCAAGCTCCGAAACTCTGGGAAGAGTTTTGGGAATAACCTGGCCGGAAACATTCCACAAAGTGACACATCTAGAAGTGGGAAATCTGCTGAAAGCAACCGTCAGAGATGACGTAGCAGTCCTCGTGGGGACAAACGCCATGGAGGAAAAATACTTCGGAGTACCCGTCCACAAAGGAAATAGCGGATACGCTAAAAGAGGGAGAGGTTGAATACATCGTGAATGAGATAAAGACGAAAACGAGCAGACGTAAAGGAATGAGGACCTGAAATACATTTTCTTCGTTCCCCACACTAGAGACGCTGATGGGACGAACGACACGTAACCCCTCTACGGGGTCCCAAGCAATCTAAAGGACTCCCTGATCGCCCAGAAAAAGAGGTAATTATTGATGGCCGCTCCTCCCGGCCTGGATCTTGAGATAATGAGGAAAATACTAGAGTGCAACTTTAGGAATACGGAAATGAAGGTAATTGTCCTGTTTTCTGTAACTTTAAAGAAATCGACAAATGACAAACCGGAAACTAACACGGCAGTAGTTACTGTTCAGGGCAGCCAGAATTCGTAAGCTGACCCAGTCAAAAAGTCAAAAAACGGCATAGAAGGTCAAAACCTTGGAGTAAAAATCACCAGGGTGAGGAAGACGGCAATGGGTAGCTCCTTATTCTCAGGCAAATATCCTAAGGGAGGGGATAACCACAGTAAGCAAGGAACTGAATGTCAAGGCTTCGGGCTGAATTGCAATGATTATAACGGGTATGGACATTACTGTCACCACTGGGGAGATAAAGGATGCAAAACATATAACTACTGGCGGGGATGAGGAAAACATAACCATCTTTTCGATAAGAGAAGGGAGATTTGGGGAAATGTCGGCTATAGTTGAACTCCAAAAGGAAAAAGCAGAGATTATGTTGAAGGTGCGATGGATTAAGCCTATTTTGGTCATAGGGCGGTAGAATGCAAAGGTGCGGATAGATATAACCAGTGCGCGCGATACGGAAAAAAAGATCACAGGGCCAAGAGATGTAAGGGGGCAGTTTCCGTCCTGAAGTGTTAGGTGCCCGGATACAGGTACGATCAGATTAGATGTCCATATTTCAAGGCCATGCTAGAAGATGGACGAAAGTCCCGTCTCCGCAGGATGTAAGCTAGTATGATCCTAAAAATCCAAAAAATCAACGTTGATAGGAGAAAGGCCGCCCACCATCTCCTGGTAAGGACTATAGCAGAGAACAGCGTGGATTTGGTACTGGTTCAGGAGCCGAACATAAAAATGATCGAGAAAACACGAAATGGATACAGGACACCTCCGGAAGCACTGCAGTCCACTGCGCAAGGCCCAACTGCGGCATCATTGAGCACAAAACGGGACCCGGCTATGTCTGCATTACCTTTGAGAAGTGGGCATTTTACAATTGTTATATTCCACCGAACACACCTCAAAGGAAGCAGTAGTTGCCGGAAATTTCAATGCCAAGTCCACGCTGTGAAACTCCGTAACGACTGACGCTGGAGGAACGTACTCGACGGAATGGATGCAGACAACGCACATGACCTTGATCAACGAAGGGAGCACACCAACTTCCACCCGGGGAGCCCAAAACTCGATCATCGACATCACATGTGCCACCCAGGGGATCAGTTAGGAGCATTGTTGCCTGGTGAGTCTCTACTGAGGAAACGATGACATATCTTCTACGAGGTCAACAGGACAAAGATAAGACCTAGGCAGGAATGGAGGGGAGAACCGCAAATTTCGAAGCAAATCTTCAGCACTACGCTGAAACTGCTCGATACAAGCGAAGAAGACGCAGAAGACCTTGTCAGGGCGATTGCAGATGCCCAAAGGATGGGCATTGTGAAATGCCCGGACGGAATCGTCAAAGTCCAACCGGTCTGGTGGAACCAGGAGATAGCTCTTTTGAGAAACCGATGCAACTGTGTCAGAAGAAAGCTAACCAGAGCCAGGACCAGGAGTAGGCAACATGACCCAAACAAAGCACCCGGCCCAGATAAAATACTCCCGGATGCGGTAAGAAAAGCAGTAGACACATGCCCAGAATTGATACTGAAGGTAATGAATGACCTTCTGAAGGAAGCCAGCTTTCCAGATATATGGAAATTTGCCAGGGTTATCCTTATCCCCAAGGGAAACCCTGAGCAAAAGAAGTACAGGCCCATCAGCCTGATAGATATCTTCGGGAAGCAACTCCTCGAGGTCAGGCTCGAGGATGAGTTGACAACATTACCCAGTTTGGTTGTAGGCCGAGAAAATCAACGGTTTACGCTATCAAACACGTCCTGGCCAAGGCTACGAAAGAAAGGACGGCTTGGAGAGTGATCATCCTTGTCGATGTAAAGAATGCCTTCAATACCAAGCTGGAAGACACTGGGGTTAGCGGCTACCTGAGGAAAGCCATGGGTACCTACCTTTCGGAAAGAGCCCTAATATCCAGTAAACTCGAGCGTGGTTTGACTCAGGGCGTTCCACAAGGGTTGGTACTCGGACCCACCCTTTGGAACGTGCTCTACGATGATGTCCTAAACCTAAATCTCCCACCGGGCTGCTCTACGGCAGCCTACTCAGACGACCTGGCCCTGGTGGTACGGGCGGATAGGGCAGAAGCGGTAACACAAATTACAAATGAGGCCCTCCAGCACGCGGTAAACTGGGCCTACAGATCGAACCAAACAAAACTGAAGCTATAGTTATAAAAGGCCCGAGAATAAGAACAGGTATCAACCAAGAGATACAGGGGATCACAATTACACCAAAAAAATTCGTTAAGTACCTAGGGGTCTGGCTAGACAATCGTGTGAAGCTGGCTTCATACAATCAACAGGTGGCAGTTTCATGTACACATTCCGTGACTTTTGAAATTCAAACTCAGATTCATTTCTTTTGGATTCGCATGCAATTGATTTCTCTGATATGTATGACTCCTATGATATTGATGAGAAAGTTACCGTATTCACTACTTTACTACTCGAAATATTCGAGAAACACTCGCCGGTAAAAAAACGTCAAAATTTTGAAGAAATAAGTGATAATATGAAACTTATGTTCAAACTGAGAAATCAGTGTCTCTCAAGATTTAGAAGAACAAAAAATCAGCATCATTGGGATTATTATAAAGAAATGAGAAATCTCACGAATCGGACGGTGATACTCGAAAAAAAAAGCATACAATTATGGAAAGAACTAGGTATTATGAACGTATGTAACGACGAAAAGGTGCAGAAAACAATTCCGGAACACCTTATGCATTTTGAAGATATCAATCACTTTTTTGGAAGCATTTCTAATAATAACTCCACGCCTGACGAGGAAACTATTGATTTTTCTTAGGTAATACACTGAACGATAATAATTTCAATGATGCAATTCATACTATAGTGGGCATTGAATCGAATGCTGTGGGACCTGACAAGATAAGTATACAAATGTTATTACATTGTTGTCCCATGATTCTAACGCACATATCACATATATTCAATAATTGTATACAAAGGCATATTCACCCATCGAGTTGGAAACAATCGCATGTCCTTCCACTGGCAAAAATCACCAATCCAGAGAATATGAGTGACCTTCGTCCAATTAGTACTCTGTGTGCCATCTCAAAAGCCTTCGAAAAAATATTGAACTTACAAATGCGATCTTACTCAAATGAATTCGATATATTGCCATCCTGTCAATCGGGATTCAGAGCTGACCATAGTTGTACAACGGTCCTTTTGAAAGTTGTCGATGATGTGCATATCTCTATTGACAATAACAAACTCTGTCTCTCAGTATTGCTTGACTACTCGAAAGCTTTCGACCGCATTATTCACAAACTAGTTATAGCTTTTCTTAGTTACCTAGGGTTTTCCTCGGATGCCACATCACTTCTCCAAAGTTACCTTCATAACCGATCTCATTGTGTTATACTTAATAATGAAAAGTCAAACTCACTCAGGGATCAATATTGGGTCCCCTTCTCTTCGTCCTCTATACCCCCCAATTTTCAAAGTCCGTACGTTACTCTGCAATGCATTGTTACGCAGATGATACACAATTGTATTCAGAATTCGAAGAAGACTATCTCAACCATGCACTCGAACAAATGAATCAGAATTTGAATTCTTCAATAACGATCTCTAATAAATACTGTCTAACTGTTAACGCGTCTAAATCTTATGTCATGATTTTTGGAAGAACATCTGCGAGAAACCGTTGCAAGAATTTAGTTAATGTAGCTGTAGATGGTGTCCAATTACCCACTATTGAAATAACAAAAAATTTAGGATTATACCTCGACAGTGCTCTCAGATTTAGGACACACATTACTCATATTCTGAAGCGAGGGCACATGAACTTCAAAATTAATTATTCAAGTAGAAATATATTAAACAAGAAAAGTAAACTCATTCTATGTGATGCATTTGTGCTTTCACATGCTAATTACGAAGACGTAGTTTATAACCCGGGACTCCTGAAATCAGACAGATTGCGGCAACAAAAACCTCAAAACTCATACATCAGACTCATCACAGGCACAAGAAGACGAGAACATGTTTTACACCATCTCAAAAATCTTGGTTGGCTCAATATGGAGGCCGGGTGTATACTCCATTCCGCTTCGATCTTCCACAAAATTTGACTATGGTTTTCAATTGTTCCGCGAACCATTCCATCGAATCCAACCCACGATGGCTATCATAATATGACAGAGTGTCATCATAATTCCATTTGAAATGGGATATGTTTTGGGTATTTCGTTGTTTTGGTTCCATCATTAAACGGTTAAAAAAATCCACATGGTTATACGTTGGGAAATGAATTTTGTAATTATTTGCTTTTTGACAGTCAACAGTATGATTGTCTAACTTCTTCTGACTACAAAAATAATTTAAACATTTATCACAAATACATTTCTTGATTTTTTCTTTACTGATTTGTGAGCCAATCAATCGAGAAAGATCTTCAATCTCTATGTACAGTTAACAGTTATATCATCATCATTCATCACCATGGAATTAAGTTCAACGATTCTGATGAATTTCGAACTTTCAAGGAATCATCAAAATTGATAGATATTCTTTTCACTTAACAATGTCTGAATAGACGACTTTCTAGTGGAGGTGGTAGGAAGTTTATCCAATTTTCGTGAGTGGTATGACACACTGTCTGAAACAATCACGGAATTTTCATCTAGTTTAGGCAGTGTCTGACTGAAGAGATTTTTTTTATTTTTTGTCTTCAGTTGTCTTCGTTAAATTTTTTGTAAGAAAGTTTTTCAGGTTATACTGTTGACATCTCGAAAACGATAATTCATATTGAGTAGGTTGAATGTGAAAACTTCTAAAAAATTCCGAGGGCGATGGAATTGTATTGCAATATTTGTTTTTCAGTCAATACAAAATAACATGCGGAATTAATTATTTGAGTGCATTCAGAAAAACAATATACAGTGTATTCACTTCTCATAACACACTAGTATCTTTCGTAATTATCGCGGTTGAACAATAAAACACTTTAAGTTGATGGATATGCTGAAAATACACTACTGCCTAAGTGACGTTGATCTGAGTGAAATACACAGAACGTCAGTCACGATGGAATTACCCGTTTTTCAAAAAAATCCAATTAAGGGGCAAAATATACCGAAAATTCCTTCAGATTTGTGATCAGGATCCTCTATTCAATTCATTCTTCCCAAAAAAAATCAGTCCCGAATTTGTTTTACTTCTCATGGAATTTGTCTCACTTCTTATTTCTTATGGAAATACTCTCGTGTATTTCATAATTATTGAGGTAGCATTATGAAAATCTCAGAATTGATGGATATTCTGAAAAAGCACCTACTAACTTATGCTATTTCGATAATTACGGAAGATAAGAGAAGTTTCTATGAGAAGTGAAATAAATTCGGGACTTTCTGGATATATTTTTCTCAGGTAAATGGTGTATGAGCATTGATTTGGAGATCTTGATAACGAATCTGAAGAAATTTTGAACCTAATTGCACTTTGATAAAATTCCGAAAAAATCGGTGGTGTATCTCTCTCAGTACAACTCCACTGTCTCAGTAGATTAATTTTCATTTCTTCATTCTAACTAATTATACCAAAGATACGAGGGTGTTTTCATGAAACGTGAAGCGCACTATATAGTTACTGACTTTGATACTTTATTCAGAATTGAAAAATACAAAAGCAAGGTTTTAAATATGAAATAATATCAAGATTAAAAATCTTGATTGAAGTCCGGAACTCGAAGTGATGCGCATTTGCTGTTTCAGTTGGAGAAAACTCCGGAAAAACCCACAACACCATCAGAAATCAGATCATCAACTTCATCATAGAAAAGGACACATGCTTCCTGGGAGCTGAGAGAATCAATATTGGACAATACACGGCAGTCATCAAAGAATTGCCAACAATTAGAATGAGGGTGTTTGCAATATGCCGTATAGTGTCCATTGGAAATGATGCCGCTATGATAAGATATGGCGTAGATATTATAATGAGTATTCATTCCATCCTGAGCAGAATATTGGTCCAAATTCAAATTTTGTATGGGAAAATTAATCACATTGTCCAATTTACTACCATCAGCCGAAGAAACATGTTTTAAATGTATAACTTAAATTTTTGGAAATGTTTGTATACGAATCATCTGTTTGAATTCCCTTTGAATTCCACAAGTTGAACAGTATGGGCTCGCATCGTCAGTCAAAGTCTTCTCTTCTGTCAACAGTTCAATACATTGTGTTAAATTCACGACTTCGTTTAGGGATTGAAAATTTCTGGGTTCAAAAGTAACGGAGCAGTAATTACAAAAAGTACATCTCAATATAGACCTCAGATGACTGGCAAATGTATCCACAATTTTGGAATTATGAGTATCTTGTCCAAGAAATGGAAGCTTTTTGATTATCATTCGTGATAACAAAATCGTTTGGTGAAGGATGATTCTCTGCACTCGCCTTGTTTAAATCTTCATGTTAACCTACCAGAAGGTATCTTAGAAATTCTCCCGAATCTGCTGGGACGCTATGATCAAAGGAAGGAGCAAAATTTCTGAATAGACGGACGAAATGTGAAGTATTAACCATTTTCCGAGAAGAATCAGGACTCCAGATATTTTCCATCAAAGATATAAAAGATTTCACTAAATTTCCCCTCATTCTTGATGTAGTTGTATTTAGATCGTCCATACAAAAACCATTTTCGAAAAATTCCAACAAAACCTTGGTGTTCGAGAGACACTGGATCATGCTATTCAAAAAAACAGATATTTCCTATATTCTTCAATCCTCCTAGGCCAAATGTAGAAATGGAGTCTCTTGTTGGTATGGCATGCTCACTCATGTTTAACGAAGAATCCATAGGTTCATTGTTTCTGTAATTCAAAGAAGGTGATAGAGAAAGTGATATTGATTTTTTGGAAAGTACTGAGTGATTATCTTTGATAACTGATATGTATCTCGTATGTGGAAGCGATGGAGGAATTGTACCCATTACAGAAGAAGCATTGCCCCTTTGAATTGCTATACTGATTCTTTGTATCAAAATTGGCGTTGAACGTTTATCTTTTGTAGCGCGGCCCACTCTCCTTTCAATTTCATGAATGAAAGACAGAGATTCAGGGCCAAAGACACCAAAAGTTACGACAGCTATTGGATGGAGAAGATAATTATGTTCAAGATTTTGATATTTCTTTCTTCTCAATTTTTCGCTGGATATTGCTGAGGCACCTGCGGACTTGGAAGTATTCGCTAAATGAGACGCTGCAACTTTGTCAGCACAAGTGAAGTCCCACACCAAAGGTTTGCCATATTTCCAAGGTATCAGCGTCATACCATCAGGATGTTTGCCATCATCTCGACCAGTTTCAAGAGGTTCTAACACAGCTGGAATACCTGCCGATACCATAGAACGTTTAATGATATCATTCACTTAATAATGTCTGGATAAACGACCTGCACTTCTATGACAGCTCAAACCATGAGTTCCTTTTTGATTCACTTCACTATCACATATACATTCATGAGGAATACAAATATCCAAACCCAGTCGCAGTCCAATAGATATTCTGGAAGACTCGTCGTCTGAAAGGGTTCCGAGAGAAGCCACAGGTAGAGCATTCAGCCAAGCTCCGGATTCTTTAATATTAACAGATTTCAGACGAGCCTTTGCTACTTCAGAATATATCAAAGTGGTTTCGAAAATTAACGTTACCGTTTTTTTGAGAAAGGGTTTATTTCTGTTGGATGATTTTCATTCGCCTTATGTTACTTTTTAGTGTTTATTTTTGAAGTTTTGTTCTGTGAGTTTTATAAATAAATATGTTTTCATAGTGTGTTTTATTGATAATTCTCATTGTAGTATACTTCCACATAAATTGAAATAGAATATCACTTTATTCGACTCTATGTGTGTTTCAACTTCTTTGATGAATCTATATGTATTAACATATTAAGTCACCTCCATCATTTTATGTGAATAAGGAAGGCCACATCAAAGAGTCCTGAAGATGAATCAATGAAGTTTCAAAACATCGACCAATTGACATTTGGTTTTCTTCACCTCGACCAAATTGCTGCCAATTCAACAACTCCTTAATAAGAATTACATTATAGTATAATGAATTCCGATATATTTTTCATTTGATCTTTCATAGCTATGGATTTTTTGTCGAGAAACAACACAAATAAAGGGTATATTTAACAAATATAGAATGAATATTGGAAGGATATAATGGTAGGTGCTCATTTGCTATTTTGCCACTTTTATATTACTAACGATGTTGATGAAATGAATAATTACATAAACATGGTTCAGGCTGCTGATTACGCCTTTTTCAGCAGCCTGGTTTAGACATCAACACAAATTATTTGCCCAGTAACTATCTCACTCTTCTTGAAAAAATGGTTGATCATGGAAATTTACGTCACATTGGTTTATTACATCAAGTCAGACTTCACAATATTTTATTATAGTCATCGAGTGGGTATCATTGCGACACTGAAACTAAAATATTTCAAAATAATTATTTGAATAAAAAAAATAGGTGCCACGTTCCAGAAACGGAATGAAAAGTATAAAATAAATCCTTCTTAGCCCCATACAGATTTCTAACCCCAAACATATTCCCAACGCGACACAGATTCTCCTGAGAATATGTGATTGTGAATTTTTAATAGCTATGAAAATATAGATTCAAAACAAAAAACAAGGGGCGCATGCAATCGATAATTGATGCATGAATAGTTAACCAAAGTCACTGATTTTATTGCACTGCAAATGATGTATTGTGCGAGTTCTCTCAACGACAGCTACTCCCTACACCCTTACTGCTATTTATTGCATGTGCCCCACGTTTTTCGTTTTGAATCTTTTCATAGCTATTAAAAATCATATTTTCAGAACAATCTGTATGGGGTTGGGGATCTGTTATAAATCTGTATGGGGTGGGAGAAATAATTTTATACTTTTTAGTCTGTTTTGAAACCGTAGTGAATTGAAAAAAAAAACAAATAATTGTTTTCTGCTTTTTAATATTGTAATTTATTATTGAAATTTTGTGAAAGACTGGCCACCATTCTGTTTTTTCCCTAAAAAAAATTAATTATGTATTGTCTCCGGAATTATGGACATCACCACCACCATCACCAATCCACCAAATTTCAAGTTAATCGGACTAGAAGTGGTTCAAATTTGACTTTAAAAATTTGTACTGTACAGGCAAAAAAGCGAGTTAATAAAAACATGGTGAAAAGTCACAAAGATTCCCAATTCTTAATATGAGAAATATTCATACGAGATTCAAAGATGAAGTGCACGAAAAACAATGTTAGGCTCGAAAGTGGCTAGAATAGCGAAAATATTTACGGAAGAGAGCATCAAAATGTGGACCAATGGTTAAAACACAATGTATATCGAACACTGAACAGGCACAAAATTCATAATATACGGCATAATTTGGCACAAAATGGGCACAGTTTATCAAAAGGAGAAAACTCAAAAATGTCCATTTATGGATCCCAGCGTCAAGTTGGTGACTCACAAGGAAAAATTCGAAATATCTCGAGCACAGAACTGGCACAAAATTCATTACATACACAAATTGGCACAGAATGAGCACAATTTATCGAAAGGAGAAAATTTTCCAAATTCCATATATGGGTCACAGCGTCAAGTTGGTGACTCACAGGAAAAACTTGTAATGTCTCGAAAATTGAACGGGCACAAAATTCATAACACATGGCACAAATTGCACAAAATGGGATCAAAATACCCATAACATTTTGATACCAATATTTCGGGTGTGGGTCATCAACTTGACGCACCCACTCAAGATCATACTTTATGAAAGAAGGAGAAATATTGATTTGTATAACTCTCGGTACCATCCAAGAATCTTGAAATCAAAACAAGGAATTTTTCCATGGCAATCTCTATCTTGGTAGAAAATTACAGTATTCAGAATCTATAGTTAAAATAATTTTTCATTCTGTCCACGAGCCAACAATTCTGAGACTAATTATCAAGAGCAAATATTCCGTAATAGTCGAAACACGACTATATCAATTCATTAATATACATTTTCAAATATAGCGTAGTAGTGGTTCTACGTTGGAGAGAAAAATCAATAGAAAAACATGAGGTTTTGTAAAACATGTTTTTGTATTGTATACTCACCATGAGTTTTTAGGGTGTTCTCGGATACCAAGATTTTCAAGAACATATATAACATATAAATATTTTCTATGTGAGTGTATGTGACGGGGGTGCGAATCATGGCACAGTTTTATGTCCCTTACTTTACCACCGTAACTATTTATCGAAAAATTTAACTTTTCTTTTTCCCTGAAATGAAGACTCCTATTTTTCTCATATTTTTGTCAAGTACAAGAGTTAATAATTTTCATGAGGTATAACAATGATAAATTTTTTTTTTTAACAAAACGTAAATTAATTGAATTTTGATCAGGCTAGGCCTACATAGCATTTCTCCTTGCATGTTCATCAAGGGTACGCTTCTACCTCTATCCTTCACTCATTAACATGAGTCTGCGTATTGCTCGGATAATACGGCAAAATATGTCCTCAGATGTTGCACTACAAAACCTTTGATAAATTTCAATATTTTCTCTTTTGATTTGTTACTGGTCTGATTGTCATTGATATCAGAAGTCTTAATACCATTGGGTATTCTGGAATTCAAAATTTGATTATAAAAAAAATCTATTCAGGTCTCAAAATTCAAACTACGAATATTTTTCCATTGCAAATACAATCTACATGAATTATATTTTCAAGTTTTCCTAATGGGTTCAGTATTATGGTAGATAAAAATGTATATATAAAATGAAGAAGAATGCTTACTGAATTGGTAAATAATGGAATATATTTCTGATCTTTCAGCATGTTGCCCGTTAAAACTCAATTATGCAAGTTCGTTCCTATTGAATGAAACTACTTTTTTTGCTCCTCGTGATGAGCCGATTAACTGGAATAGCTGGCATATATAACAGCATTTTACCCAAAATATGTATTTGTGTTTCAGAGTCCTGCTAGATCATTTGAGGAACTTGAGAATACCGGCACAGGCTTTATTTCACTTTTGATTCAACGAAACTGGTACAACCACTTTTCAGGAAACTGAAACTAATAATATACCAGTACACACTAGAGAGATCACACCGTCGAATGGGTACAACAGAATATGGTAATCACTACAGAATTCATTGAGAAACAAATTCTAGTAAACTGCAGACAGCAATGAAATGCCCCAAAAACATTCTCAAAAACTTGAACATGAGTGACGTGAATTATTTTGTACCTATTTTACAGAATGAAATATCAAAAACATCTCGCAAAAATACCTATTTTTTGTTCAAACTAATAACACAAATTTATGAAAAAGTTTTATTCACCACATTGGAATGAAAACTTGTAGTTTCTTTGTTTTCGCAACGTTTTCAATTTTCAAAGTATAGAAGCAAGACACCAGTTGATGGTACTTTATCTTGATCACAAAATATAACTGTAATTCAGGTTTGAATGGGAACCAATTATTTTACTGTTTTTTAGAACAAGAATGTCATAATGAATACTCCATATACTACAGAAAATAATTTTTCCCTCGATAGTATATCACCAGGAATCGATTATTCAAAATCAAACTACTCATCTGAAGTTGTTGGAGATTCTTATATTTCGAACAATGGATCATTTGGAAGAGTCAGTATTTTTTATAAAATATGAATATTTGGAAAATCTGATTCGTAGGAGAACAGTTATTTCCGTTTGACACAGAAAAATCCTGAAAAACTCCAAATAGAACTTAGAAAATGTTTGTTCAGTTACCCATAATTATTTTTTCCTTGACCTATATAACACATTCACAAGGTATAATAAACAACTTTGTATGTACGTATAATTTGCGTTATGATATATGACACTCAGTATATAGTTATGTCACGTTTCAAGTAATAATTTCCAAACGGAATATTCCATATTTTACCTTGAGGCAGTTGTTGTGCTATAGTGTCAAAAATTGGGCTCGATTGTAGCGAGACGCGATACATGTTCAAACGCTGAAATAGTGGGATCTTTTTTAAGGGAACTGTACACTCAGAAACGCAACTAGCATGCGTGGCACAGAAAATAAGCCATGACTGGACTGTTGGCAACATCGCAATCCAACGATCGCTCGCATTCAGTTGTTCAAGATACAGTGCAGTTTGCTCTGGAAACATTGGCTAGGTATCGTTATTGAATATAAGAAAAAATTGAATTTGGAACATAGTCATACATATGCTCAAAGATGCGGTTCTGATAAGAAAAAAAGAAGACTGTTGCTAACATCAAGAGAAAAAAAGTTGTGCAGAGTTGATTTGACCAAAAAAGGGAAATGTTAAGAAAATCGTAGGAAAAGTTAGAAGGTGTAACATATCAACCCAACATTGGAATTAACGAATTGGGAGCATCATCACTATTATTAAAAAAACATCGAATCAATACCAATAAATTATTCCATAGTTAATTCTAATTCAGAAACACCTGGATTGTGCATGACTGATGACATTTTACAAATCGCCGCAAAATGTGAAAATTTTATATACATTAGCCCTACAAAGCATCAATCCTGTGGCGACAACAATTACGGAATGTACTACAATTTCTGGTCAATTATATTTGGATAATGTATAAGTCGATTCACTAAATTTAGTAGATTGTTTGGTAGCATTTAAATAATTTTCCATACGAAGGATGTATTTCAGAGCGACCTGAGAACAGAAGAATATTTTGTAATTTACCGAATTCAAGTAACTTAAAAATGTTATATCACGGGAATTATTGAAAAAAATTGCGCAATAAAATATAACATACGATTTTCTGTAACAAATGTATCACGATTAGTAATCACCTAAGTGAAAAATTGGAGCAAAGAAAACATAGAGTTACTAAAAATAGGAAAGCATTTACTAAAATCATTAATGATTTGAAAATAAACGTTTAGTCAATCAAGTGATCATTTAATATAATAGTTGAAAAAATAAATAATATTACATTTGTTGGTGTTTATATTTTTCGTAGATTTATAGGTTAAATGTTATTAGCCTGTTGGAAATCTGAATCATTTTTGTTTATGTTTGAAGATATTCGAATTATGTTATACGTATATGTGTTGTACAAGTGTATAAATGAAATAATGTTTATGCACTGTTGTTTGCCGTTACTCGCTAAAACTATATTCAATTTTATATCTCTTCCTATTGTAATATGTTTAAAATGCATCAATATATTAACAAAATTATTAACAATTATTATTTATAAATATGTGCAATCCAAAACAGAGTTCAATTCAAGCCCCCAAGACCCTCGCGCTCTCGCTTATTTGAATCACGAGCGCTCGTTTGGGGCGTTGCCACGATTCTCAGCCTTCCCTCTCTTGCACTTCTCATACGCAATAATTCAGAAACTTCTAATGGTAATAACTAAAAAACTGTATGGCTACGCGTGTTTAATTTATTCCATAAAATATGTTTCTCACCTTTCAATAATATACTAGTTTTTCAAAAAGATCTGAATGGAGGGTTTTTAGTTATGCCTCAAAATGTGGTGTCCGCGGTAGCTCACTATAGGGATTACGTGTTGAACGTTGCAACTTTGAAGCCTTATATGTCGCTCACGATGTGATAAATGATTCCAAGAATTTAATATGATACGGGTAATAATGTTAACTGAAAGTGGTATGAATATAAACGAAATCTGATTGGAAGAGGATTTCACGACAACTACCTCAAATACCACCATCTTTCATTTCGAATTCATTCCTGAGTCTGAATTTCCACAAAAATACAGGATGCGATACTTTTTTGAATGAATTAAATAGGTTTGCGATTTTTTTTTTTCAGTTTAATAAATTATTGTCCATTATTTCAGGAAATAGATTCAAAAATGGATGAAGGTATGAAGAAAGTAAATACTCCTACTACTTCTAAACATACTGACAGAGTGATTGTAAATTTTGGGGAAATAATAAGAGTGAGTCTATTCGAAATGAAACAGTATGCCAACTATTGTGAGATTACAAAATTATATTTTCAATATTTTCAGGATACCGCAATTAATAATATAGACTGTCTCGGAAATTCGAGACATTGGACAAAAAAAAATACTTGTCCGTAGTGTTTCGTCGAAGTAACACACTTTTCACTTTATCTGCAAAGAAACCATGGCGAGAAAGGAGCCTTTCAGGAAATATTGTCTCTATCCATGGAAAATCCAAACAGAAAAAAATTACTAAATGCAATTCGTTGACTAGGGAACTTGTTCTAAGTGAACAAGCATCATTGATACGGCCGATAAGGAGACCAAGAAAAAACTATGAAGATAATGCTGAAGGCGAAAACTCCAATTATTGTTTAGGATTTTTCAAGAAACATTGCCTAAGAAGACATAGAAGGAGGTACTCTTCACGAAAAAGTGATATTCTCCTTAATAGAGAAAACCATTTATCAATCGCTCAGGCATTCATGTGGTGCTTTGGTTCAAATAAAGAATTTCACTATGCATTTAGATTTAAGAAAATTCTTGATAATATGCGATGTGATAATATCTGGAAAGTTGTTATGGGGGATAAACTTATATGGTGGAAGTCTTCTATTAGTTGTAAGACGAATTAATGGTATTGAAAGATTGATTGACTTACTCAGACCAGAATATTTTGTCAATGTTGTCACAAGAGCTGAAATAATAAGTGGTTATGATGAAGAAAACCGTACATTCAGAGCAGGTAGTAACAACGACTAACGCCGTACCAGGAACATCCAAATCAACATATCTGAAGACAATTTCAGTTCCCTTGAGGTTACTTCAGGTTATTTGAGGTTTGAGTGTGGTTGTATTATTCCGTTATGTATTATTCCGTTATCAGAAAAGACATGGGATTTTGTCGAATGTTGAGGAAAAATTAAAATCATTCCCTATATCCTAGAATAACATTCTCAAAATGTGTACGATTTGGAATATTTTTTTTGTTTTCGAAAAACATTAAACACAACTTCGATCTATTTGAGAATATCCTGAGTTTTCTCGAATGTTTTTTCATTAATGAGAAAATTGGAATCAAATTTAAAAATCGTTATACCTTCTGATTTTGATAAGAATACCTTGGATATTATCGATTTATCCGGAAAACTTCCAGATACATTCATTCGGTGTATCATTTTTATCACATCAATATTTGATGAACAACTCTATGTTCGAATTGCATTCTGATATTTTGATGGAACTTTCCTTTATTCATGTTGAAACATTCTGAAGAAGTAATTCACTTGCTTGCAATCGATTGACCAGCAATTTTTCGAAGAAAATGTTTTTGGTGTCATGATATTTGTTGATCTGCTATTTTGAACTCGTTATGATAGAACTTTCAGTTTTTTGCTTTTCTTCCGCCCTGGAAACAAAGTACATACCACCATTTCGGCAATTACCGAATCTTCCGTCTCCTGCGAAATTGATTTTTGGCCAGCTTCACTGGCCCTATGAACAGTGCCAGTTCTGTTGAATTTTTCAACCAGTTTCCTCAAATCCTTTCGAGTTATTGGATGATCAGGGAACGTTTCATCAAAAATTACCTCTGCTGCATGGTAGTTCCCACGGGCCTCACCAAAAATGTAGATTGCTTCAGTTTTTTTTTTCGATAGGACGTACACGAACCGTGATAATGTTCCCAATTCAAAATAATACTAGTAGAAGTAGAATGAAACTCTTCCATAAATACAGATGCGATAATATAAAAAGTAGGTAAGTGATGTCATTGTTACATTAGAGATTCTTAATCATCGACAAAATAATCAAATTTCATAATGTTACTGCCCGATTATCAGTTCACTAAATCCTATCAATGGTACCCCTTATAATTATGCATCATAAAAATCATAATCATAAAAATAAATGAGTTGGGTATTATTTGGGTATAATCTCTAGAAAAGGCTATGAAAGGCTATTGTATAACGAAACATGTGTTGTGGTTTTGTAAACCCAGTTAAGTGAAAATCATTCAGTGAATTGAGTGTCTTTTGTTCACTCCAATGTGGAATTTCCTCAACTATGGGCCGCATCATTTCAAAAAATTGGATTACTGTGTGGATTCAAAATTTCTACCTAAGTGAGCTCTGAAACGAATTTGAAAATGAAAAATAATTTAAGTAATGAATCTTCCTTTATCGACCGTATTCAGTGTTACTCATCGCAATTGTGATTCCGTAGAACAACCATGGTTGAAACTATAATTGAATTACCTTTTCAACGGTGTGCAACTCGACCTCTATGCCTTTCCAAATTTTCAAGTTATTATACTCCCAGCGCCCTCTGTCGAGTAATTGTGATGTTTTTTCTCTCAAGAAGTAGGATCGGTAATACCATTCTAAATATTTGTTGTCCCATTATTTCATATGAAACCGTTCAAAAGTTATGGAGAATAGGGTATCATTCAGATCCGCACCTATGCTTCACATTTCAAATGAACATTGTGAAAAAATAAATCAACGGAATGATAAAAACAAATAGATGGTTGTGCCACATGACCGCCCATTCTATTTGAAATTTTGAAGCTGATGAGCCCCCATGCGCCATCTATCGGGCAATCACAATGTCTTTATAACTTGAAGTTTGGTTGGGAATAGGTCAATTAACTGAAACCAGTATGGATCTGTTGCCGACGTTTCAACTTTTATAAAGTCATCCTCAGGGCACTACAATAGGGATTGTGAATATTACAAGGGTGAATAGTAGAGTAGCTTAGTAAATGATAAAAACCTCAATAGAAGTATAAAGTACGAACAACTCAACTGTAAATGGGTCGAATCTTATGAAAATATTTATATATGAAATTGACATGAATAAAAATTATTGTAAAATTGTAAAACAATGTCTTTTATTTCAGAAAGTGGTATTGGTGATATCATACAACACTCCATTTCTTCATTGTTCAACGTCGAACCGTTTAAAAGTTATAAGGAGGGGGCGAATAATAAGCCCCAAAGTCACATATCAATGAAATGAAAAAAAATTTATGTTTGGAAAGAGAATTAAATTACCTTTTTAACGATGTGCCACATGACCCCCCGTGCTATTTGAAATTTCGAAGTTGATGTTTCCCCTGCGCCATCTATTGAGCAATCACAATTTCTTTTATTTCAAAAAGTAGTATCGGTGATATCATACAATACCTTTTTTCTCATTGTTCTACGTCGAACCTTTCACAAATCCGCACTATATAATTCTGCAGTGTATATGTACGAAAAGTGTTGATTCAGCGCTCGCATATGTATTTTGTTAATTGTTGGGTTTTGTAAAGAATTTTTCGTTACTTCCTTATACATAACCAATTTCTCATAACGTTTCCGATTATCTTTACGGTGGAACGGGTCAGTAGTCACTGCTCAGGTCGTGAAGAGGGCGCCTTTGTTGTCGTCTCGTGAAAATGGTATCGTGACAGTTGTATTCATGTCGTCAAGCTGTGTTTTTTCCAAGTGTTTTTCAATAGAGAAAAACCAAGAACAGTTTGTGAAAAAACCCAGGTAGAATTGGTGATTTGTTTGAACCGAAGGAATAATCGATCTCTTTCTTGATTTGAACGTCGAGATAGGCAGATGGACTGAGTGAATTGATTTTGGTAAGATCTATAAGTTGAATAAGTTTCACTGCTGGAGTTTAATTGAGTAATATTATTCTCTTTATCTTTCAATTAATGTTGTAGCTGATTAGCATTTTCTTCTTTTTCCTTAGGCTTGTAATATTAGAATTCTTGGATATACCGCATGGTAATTTTTGAAGGTTAAATTGTAACGAATTTTTCGTTACTTCCTTATACATAATCAATTTCTCATAACTATTCCGGTTATTTTACGGTGGAACGGGTCATTAGTCACGGCCGATCGTGAACTATGGGACAGCGCCCTCATCATGAGTTCGTATTCTGTCAAGTTGGACGAGTTTTGTTATCGTGACAGTTGTATTCATGTCGTCAAGCTGTGTTTTTTCCAAGTGTTTTTCAATAGAGAAAATATGAGTTCGAACTCTTAATTAGACTTGATGACCAAAACAGTTTGTGAAAAAACCCAGGTAGAATTGGTGATTTGTTCGAACCGAAGGAATAATCGATCTCTTTCTTGAATAGAACGTCGAGATAGGCAGATGTACTGAGTGAGTTGGCTTTGATTTGTACAATCTATAGATGAAATAAGTTTCACTGCTGGAGTTTAGAGTAATATTATTCTCTTTATCTTTTAATTAATGTTGTAGCTGATTAGCATTCTCTTGTTTTTTCTTATGCTTGTAATATTAGAATTCTTGGATATACCGCATGGTAATTTTTGAAGGTTAAAGATAGATATTTCGGCCATTTTGACGAATCATTCATAGTACATATTGTGGCTAACGTAACATCTGTTCCGAATATTGGGAACTGATTTTTTTCATTGGAAATCAGTTCTACGCTTTTGCATTTTTTTAGGTACCAGTTAATTGGTAATTTGAATGGACTAGAGCTTATGTACCTCACACAACCACCGGTTTGTTCCAAGGATTCCAATTGAAGTGAAGGGCGTATTTGATTGTTCGGAGTGACTAATAGGACGGCTCTCTGGTAAGCAATTTTCTTTATTTCATAACTATATGTTTCTGAGAGTAATTTTCTTTTCTCTTGAGAAAGAATTGCTTATCGAGAGAGTTGTACCTCTGGCCTAACGGTCTCAGAACACTCGATTCAATATATGCCTCAAGCGTAAAGTTGATTTCCGTTTAATAAATTTCTTATATCTATTACTCCATTCAATTCCCAGTGTAGCTTATTTGATTTTTGATCGTTGCAGAGTCAATTCACTTCAGTTACTACCTTGTCGCCAAGAGCAGGGAGATTCACAAATTTTAACATTATCTTTTTCTAAGAGAGTTGTGCCCGCTGAAAGACGTGTGGTCTCCCTCTTCAGTATTAAAAGAATTATTTAAATTATCTTTTTCTAAGAGAGTTGTGCCCCTGAAAGACGTGGGTCTCCCTCTTCGTTATCTTTGGAAATTCTCAATAAAAGAATTTTTTCACTTTATCTTTATCTAAGAGAGTCGTGCTCACGCTGAAAGACGTGTGGTCTCCCTCTTCGGTTTATCTTTGGAAATTCTCAATAAAATAATTTTTTCACTGTATCTTTATCTAAGAGAGTCGTGCTCACTGAAAGACGTGTGTCTCTCTCTTCTTATCTTGGCTGAAGAGTATACTTTTACTCTGACTATTATCGTTGTTCAGAAACCCTATTTTTTTATGTAGCCTACTAGAGTATTTTGGTTATAACGCTATATTTTCCTTTGGCATTTGCTTTCAAATAATATATTTTTGTACTGGCAACCTTTGAATATTTTGCTTTAAAATGGTAGATTTTTCCTCTGGCAATTTTATAGTATTTTGCTTTAAAATACTATATTTTTAAATTATTAAAATTAACTTATAAATTTAACTCCAGAATAGCAGATTGAATTGCTATTTATTATCTTTGTTCTTTCACTGTAACCTTCTCGTCTTTTATATAGATTGAGATTTTTATTGTATGCTATCATTTGCATCTATCTTTTGACTCTCGATTAAAATTTGAAACATAAAACTTGAGGTTCAAAGGATATCCTTCGTTCTCCCCTTTTTGTACATATTTTGATTCCTATCATCTTCTTCGCATGATATATACCACGGAGGGAACCCATCTACGGAGACGGAAGGACTAGTAGCCTGGGAGGTCTTACAGCACATCAATATCAGCACTGGTCCGTGAAGATCAACTCAATTCACGCCGATAAGGGGGTCTAAAACCAACTATAGAACCACCCACGACCATCTTAATCGTAACCGCTGAAACCAAGTTCCTCCTAGAACCGCTGGGACCAGCTTCAAGAAACTAGCCTTCCTCTATCTCGCTCAAGATCTCCGAAGGTATATTCGTGACCAACAACTGGAGGAATCATAGGTGTAAATGTTCGAATTTTGATCAGAGTCAAAATTACTGGTTCCTGTTTTTTTATGTAATTTTCCATTTTTTTAAGAGAAGTTAAATACTTTTCTAGTATTTGTAAAAAAAAAATTATCTTGTTCAGAATTCCAACTGGAATAAATTTGTTAAGTTGATTTATTGCATATTTATTTGCCTTCCCATACAAGCTAGGTAACATTTATTTAATTTTATTTATCTTTGACTTTTGTCTTTAGCAAGTCTGGCGCCCAACTCTGGAACTAGTCAAGTTAATTAATGTATAATTTTTTTAGTGGACAAATTTGATTAACTAGGAAAAGTCATTAATTGAACCTTACTCACGGCCTAACCGTATCCATCTGAGCAGCCTATCGGCAAAGTGATTTCACCTTCTTGAATTTGAATCATATAATTTAAAATCTGGGGTTCAAAAGTAAGGGGTGTTGCACAATTGGCGCCCAACGTGGGGCTCGAAAAACTTGACTGTTCTTTTTCTCTTTTTCGTATCTTGTCCTAGCTTGGTGGAAGACATAATAAATTTTTTGTTGAAAGGACATTTACAAATCTGATCCAAAAGATCTTGGTATATATTTATTTATATTTATATATTATCTATCTTTGATATTTTGTGATTCTTATTGCCTATATCGTTATTGAGTTGCCTATATCTTATTGTATTGCCTATATCGTACCGTATTGCCTATATCTCTATTGTATTGCCTATATCGTACCGTATTATCTTTGCTATCGTATCGCCTACTATTTTTGAGTATTCCATAAGTACCAGCTTTATCTATTATCGTTGAATTTTAAATTGAGCAGATTTCCAAGTCCAACATGAATTCTAATCACTTGAAAACAAATGAATTGACTTATGAGCTAAAAATTCGTGGAATAGAACCTACCGGTGATGTAGATGCTAAACGAAAAATTTTAAGAGGACTTTTAAGTCAGGAAAATGCAAATCGTAGTTTTCGTGCGGGTTTTACAAATCCATACAAACATGCACCGGATGTTCTTGAATTGAGAGCTAGTATTGATGATTTGAAACAAGTTATATCTAGTTTTGGTGGATCTAAGGAAGATCCGACGTTTAACCGAATTTCAAGTCGATTAGCTCATTTGTCGAATCGTTTGTCCAGACTTTCTGTTGATGATCAAGATGAAGAAATTGCTAGAAAAGAAATTCAGTATCTGGTGTTGGAGTTGGAAGCTGATTTTGATTTGAAAGTTTCTCCAAGTACTTCGACTCCTACTCAATCTTGCCCTCCTGTGGCTGCTAATGTTTTTTCGAGAATAATCGATCGGTTGCTCCATATAAATGGAATATCTCTTTCACGGGTTCAAATCAGAAAGAATCAGTTAATTCATTTTTGGAAAAAGTTGAATTATTGCGAGAAGCACGAGGTGTTTCAAAAACCGAACTTTTTCATTCGGCTTGTGATTTGTTTAAAGGTTCTGCCTGGACATGGTTTGTCGATAATAAAAATAATTTCCATAATTGGGATGAGATTGTTATTGCACTGAAAAAAGATTTCCTTCCTTATTTTTATGAAGAAGACTTAGAACGTGAAATTAATTCAAGAACTCAAGGTTCTACTGAGAGAGTAGCTTTATTTATTTCTTCTATGGAAGGTCTTTTAATCGTTTATCTAACAAACCAGATGAAGAAACTAGAGTTCGCAAAATTCGTAGAAATTTGTTACCTTTTTTCATTTCGTCCTTGGCTTTACAAGATCCAAAAACTGTCACTGAACTTTCTGATTTGTGCAAAAGATTGGAAGAATCTCGTTTATGGGCTGATCGTTATAAAGCACCCCCTAGTCGTGGTACTGGTTTATTAGAACCTGATTTGAGTAGTCCCTATAGTGGAGCAGGTACTTCGTTTTCTTGCTCGTCCCCTCCCGTGAATTTTAGGAAGAACATTCCTGGTTCAAATATCTCTGCCTTATCGAACACTCGATGTTGGAATTGTGACTTGGCTGGTCATACTTTTCGTGAATGTAGAAAACCCAGGTCCATATTTTGTTATGGATGTGGTTTGAAAAATATCGTTAAATCAAATTGTCGTAACTGTCGTTCAAAAAACGGGAACCAAGGTGGCGAAAACCTGGACGTCGTCACCAGTCAGTTTACCGAAGGTCCAGAAAACCAACCAGCCAAATCCCAATCCAAAAAATATCAAAAAAGCAAAGCAAACAGGAACATTGAAAACTTCTGCCTCGGAATGGCAAAATTGGTTATCTACCGTTAAAAATTTCTTATCTCCTGTAAATATAAATCCTATTTTCGTTAAAAAAATTAATGATAATCGTCCCTATCTTAATGTCGAATTTTTTGGTCAGAAAATTCTTGCCCTTGCTGACACTGGCAGTAATTCTTGTATTTTGGGTTCTGCAGGGTTTAGTCTACTGCAAAAATTTAATCTCCCTATTAAATATGAATCTATGGCCCATGTCACAACCGCTGATGGTAAGCTTCAGGATTTTTTGGGTTATATTTTGGCTCCTATTTCTCTAAATGGTGTTACTAAGGATTTGAAAATTCTTATTGTTCCTTCCGTGACTCATAGTCTTATCTTGGGAATGGATTTTTTCCATCTCTTCCGTATTCAAGCCAACTTTAGTAATTTATCGTATTCTGTTGAATCCAATATCTGTACCGTTAATACCATCCTGCCATTTTCTGAACTTACGTGTTCCCAGAAAACTGAACTTCAGGAAGTCACTGACCTTTTCAAGTCTATAGCTCCTACTGATAAACTCGGTCTCACTCAATTGTTGACACACCGTATTGATACTGGTGATGCCAAGCCCATTGTTCAACGGCAATATCCTTTGTCCCCTACCATGCAAGAGCATTTGAACAAGGAAATTGATGAGATGTTGAAGCTCAAGGTCATTCAACCTTCCCAATCTCCCTGGTGTAGCCCACTATGGTTGGTTCCGAAACGTTCTGGAGATTTCCGGGTTTGTTTTGATGGTCGGAAGCTTAATGCAGTCACAGTCAATGATGCATATCCTATGCCTCTTATTGATAGTATCTTGAACAAATTACGGGATGCTAGGTATCTACCTCCATTGATTTGACAAAGCTTTCTTCAAATTCCTTTAGAGGAGTCGTCTAGACCCAAGACCGCTTTTGCAGTGTCATGCTAAAGGTCTCGTTGAGTTCACTGTCTCTCCTCTTGGTTTGAGCAATAGTCCGAAACTTATGGCACGTTTGATGGATATCGTTATTGGACCATCTTTGGCTCCATTTTGTTTCGTTTATCTTGATGACATCATCGTGGCACTCCTAGTTTCGATCTTCATGTCAAAACTTTGAAGGAGGTGTTTCGCCGACTTAAACATGCTAACCTCACGGTTAATTTGGATAAGTGTGAATTTTGTAGACCCTCTCTGTCCTTACCTAGGTCTTGTTGTGGACCAACAAGGCTTAAGGACAGATCCCGAGAAAGTTTCTGCTATCGTTAACTATCCCACTCCCAAAATACCACTGAAATCAAGAGGTTGATAGGTCTCGTCAGTTGGTATCGTCGATTTATTAAAGATTTTTCTTCTATTTGTTCACCCATATCTGATCTTCTTCATGGTCGAAAGAAAGGTCAACCCATAACTTGGACTCCAGAAGCGGAGGAAGCATTTTCAGAAATTAAATCTCGTCTTACTTCAGCTCCTGTGTTAGCTAGTCCTGATTTCACAAAGCCTTTTGTGATTCAGTGCGATGCCTCAGATACTGGCGTAGGTGCTATTTTGTACCAAGAATGTGACGGTGTCGAACATCCTGTAGCCTATGCAAGTAAGACTCTTACTACTTGTCAGCGTAAATACACAGTTACTGAAAAGGAGCTGTTAGCTGTCATTTTGGTATAGAAAAGTTCCGAAGCTATATCGAAGGAACCAAGTTCACGATTGAAACTGACCATGCCTCCCTTATCTATCTTCATAACTTATCTAACCCTTCTGGACGTTTGACTAGATGGGCCGTGAAACTTTCTCAGTTTGACTTCACTATTAAGCATCGGAAAGGTTCCTTAAATGTAGTGGCAGATGCCTTATCTCGTTCGGTTGCCGAAATTTCTGTTATCGATGTCTCTACTTTTCAGCCGGATGCATGGTATACTTCCATGATCCAGAGAATCCAAAAACCCAGAAGCTTATTCCTCATTCCGTGTCGAAAACGGTATTATCCACAAACATATCTTTTCTCACCACAATCTAGTTAGTAATCTAACTGATTGGAAAATAGTTGTACCTCCTGCCAATCGGCAAGAAATTTTTAAGTTTTATCATGATAACGAAACTGCTGCCCATTTAGGGATATCAAAAACCCTTTCTCGTATCTTAGAATTATATTACTGGCCAAAAATTCGCAAAGATGTCTATAGGTATGTTACAAAATGTCCTGTTTGTGCTGCTTGTAAAAGTTCGAATTTACCTCGAGCGGGTCATATGGGATCTTACAAAATGTAAATTTTCCTTTTCAATGTGTTTCGGCAGATTTGTTAGGTCCTTATCCTAGGTCCAAAAATGGTAACCAATATGTTTTGGTTGTCGTAGACTGGTTTACCAAATATGTCTTAGTTCATCCAATGTCTAAAGCTATCTCGAAAAATATCGTAAAATTCATTGAAAATATATTTCTTATCTATGGTGTGCCTCAAATTTTTATTGTGGACAATGGAAGCCAATTTGTTAGCAAAGAATTTAAAAAAGCTAATGACAGATTATCGAGTTCAAAAGATTTGGTATAATGCCAAATATCACCCTCACGTTAATTTTGCTGAAAGAGCTAATAAGGTGATAGTCACATCCATTCGCTGTTATATTCATGATAATCATAAAACATGGGATTCATCTATCTTCAAAGTTGCTCAAGCTATCAGATTAGCAAAACATGAGGTTACTGAATATTCTCCAGCTTTCTTAAATTTTGCTAGAAACATTCCTGTTACAGGAGATTTTTATGGCAAAATTTCAGAAAATGAAAATAACATTCTTACTATTACTGATAAATCACAGCGAATCGATGATATTCAAGAACTTCCAAATTTGTTTGTTGATGTTCGTAAAAAGTTACATCAAGCTTATATTCGGAATGCTCGTCACTATAACTTGAGAAAACGAGAGCTGAAATTTCATGTCGGTGACAGACTTTGGAAGAAAAATGTAACTCTTTCTTCAGCTCCGAATAACTATTCCGCAAAATTGGCTCCCAAATTCATACCTTGTATTGTTTCTAAGGTTATCTCTAACTTGGTTTATGAGCTTAAAGACATGGATGGCAAAGACTTAGGACGTTGGCATGTTAAGGATCTCAAATCCGCTTTTGTTGATAACGATTCAAATTTATCTGATGAAGAATATTTTAGTGCTGGGTCCGAGAGTTCAGGCGACTAAATATTTTTCTCGTAACTTCTCGTGAGGGCATACTCCTTCTTTATCTTTTCTTTTTCTTATCTTATCTATTCTTAGGGCTCTGTGAGAGGGGCCTTAGAATGCTCTCACCATGGCATTTACCAGATGTTGAGTAAAAGTCTCAAAACTGGCCACTAACAAGAAAATCTTTCAACTTATGATTTATATTCTTAGGGCTCTGTGAGAGGGGCCTGAGAATTCTCTCACCATGGCATATACCAGATGTTGAGTAAAAGTCTCAAAACTGGCCACTTTCAGAATACATTCCAACTTGTGATTTCTATTCTTAGGGCTCTGTGAGAGGGGCCTTAGAATGCTCTCACCATGGCATTTACCAGATGTTGAGTAAAAGTCTCAAAACTGGCCACTAACAAGAAAATCTTTCAACTTATGATTTATATTCTTAGAGCTCTGTGAGAGGGGCTTAAGAATTTTTCTATATCTTTTCGGTTTAGTACTCGTCTACCATTTAGTTGAGTATCCTTTGGTTATTTGAGAGATATATCTATACACCTTATTATCTTGCATTTTTTCTAATATTTGCAGTAACTTATCGTTCAGTTGTCAAAGTCAACTTTTGAGGAAAAAGTGTATATGTTGATGTAGAACGTAGCAAAAAGGGTCGACTAAGGTTGTACTTGAGGAAGTGTTTATCTTTTGGTAATTCCTGATGGAAACTCTGTACTTCCAAAAATTAACCTTGTCACCTTATGTGAGAGATTGATTTTGAATCATTTTTGCTGTTGTTTTGTAGTTTTTTCAATTTGAATTTATACAAAATTACTTTGTCTTTCATGAAATCTGGTTACAGACTGCATCAATGTATTTCACTTGTCATTTCCTTTTCGTCTCTTATCTTCCCGTGGCTTTATTAGAAAATCAGATCTTAAACTGGAAATGATGTATTTCATTTCGTTTGAGATAGTCTAATAATGTCTTATCGTATCGTTGACGTATTAGACAATTGGATCTCTGACTGGAGATGATGTATTTCATTTCGTTGGAGATTGTCTAATAATATCGTTTCGTATCGTTGCCGTATTAGACAGTTGGATTTTCGACTGGAGATGATGTATTTCATTTCGTCGAAGATTGTCTAATAATATCGGTTCGTATCTTACCGTATTAAACATTTGTATCTTTAACTGGAAGTGATGTATTTCACTTCGTTTCAGATTGTTTAATAATTTTCCAGTGGAACATCGAATTTCTTGATAATAGCTTTTTTCAGGTAATAAGTTTTGATGTTTCACAATTTTGCAACATATCGTGGTTACTGTAATATCGAGTTAGGGTTGGTTAAATTTCCATTCGTTGGTTGAGTTTGAATCTCTCATATGATCTTATCTTATCTATCTTATCTTATTTATCTTATCTTACCTTGTTTATCTTATCTTTTTTATTATATGTTTATCTTATTTCTTGATCTTATCTGTCTGTTTTCCTTGGCTAATTCATAGTTAAATTAGCGCAAATTCAAAATTTTTAAGGGACTCGCTTTTGTTAGGTGCGTGCATAGTTCGGTCTGGCTGTTGAATTTTTTTTTTTGACAGGATCTTTCGAAGGGAAGGTATTGGGGGGTTGTATTTGGTTAGTCGTGAGTCTACGGGTGATCATGACTTTAGGTCTTAAAGGTGACGGCTGGATGCAACTACTGTGCCGACCTCAGCTCGACTGGTCTGCTTAGGCTGAAGACTTGCTCGCAGTGGCAAAACGGGAACATTCCCGTCCCTTTTTGGTATTTTGTATCGTGAACCATAAGTTCATTTTTAGTTTGGTGACGCTGTAGTTACTTCAGTTGTAGGTGACAGCTGGTAAAACCAAAATTGGTTATGTTTCATATTGGAATTATTTTGTTTCACCAGGTTTGTGCTGAATGGGGCCTTTCTTGTCCTGATTCGGTGGGATCGGTGGTTGTTTCAAGTAATCTGGGGACGAGTGGTTATGAGTGTTCCTCAACGGCGCAGCACCTAATACCTTGCAGCGACGAGGACACTTTGGCTGGATTGTTTGGGAGGACTCCGGTTACACAGTTTCTGGAATTGGATGTTGTCATTCATCGCAATCATTTTTTCCCTTCGTTCATTTAGTCTGTGGTGTAAACAGAGAACTGAAGTTTTAGCTTGGTAAATGCTACTATTTACTCATTTGAATTTTTTCAAATGTATCTTTTCCTTCACTCATTTAGGTTGCCAGGAGTTGAAGCTTTAGCTTTGTAAATGCTATAATTTACAAATATTTTGTTTGATTTGTATACTTTTCAACCTTTCGCCTGTCAGTATACAGGGCTGTTGAAAGTTAGGGTTGGGTTTTAAACTCATTTGATAGCCTGCCTATTCAATTTTTTTATGTGCCTGGGAATTTATAGTGTTTCCGAATTTTAATTTTGTAGTACCTTCAGCTTACTTTCAATATCTGGTCTCAGTTGCAAAAGGATAAAAATTTGTAAACTTCTAGGTTTCCAAATTTTTACACCGGGTTGTGGTGGTGTGTAACGAATTTTTCGTTACTTCCTTATACATAATCAATTTCTCATAACTATTCCGGTTATCTTACGGTGGAACGGGTCATTAGTCACGGCCGATCGTGAACTATGGGACAGCGCCCTCATCATGAGTTCGTATTCTGTCAAGTTGGACGAGTTTTGTTATCGTGACAGTTGTATTCATGTCGTCAAGCTGTGTTTTTTCCAAGTGTTTTTCAATAGAGAAAAACCAAGAACAGTTTGTGAAAAAACCCAGGTAGAATTGGTGATTTGTTCGAACCGAAGGAATAATCGATCTCTTTCTTGAATAGAACGTCGAGATAGGCAGATGTACTGAGTGAGTTGGCTTTGATTTGTACAATCTATAGATGAAATAAGTTTCACTGCTGGAGTTTAGAGTAATATTATTCTCTTTATCTTTTAATTAATGTTGTAGCTGATTAGCATTCTCTTGTTTTTTCTTATGCTTGTAATATTAGAATTCTTGGATATACCGCATGGTAATTCTTGAAGGTTAAAGATAGATATTTTGGCCATTTTGACGAATCATTCATAGTACATATTGTGGCTAACGTAACATCTGTTCCGAATATTGGGAACTGATTTTTTTCATTGGAAATCAGTTCTACGCTTTTGCATTTTTTTAGGTACCAGTTAATTGGTAATTTGAATGGACTAGAGCTTATGTACCTCACACAACCACCGGTTTGTTCCAAGGATTCCAATTGAAGTGAAGGGCGTATGATTGTTCGGAGTGACTAATAGGACGGCTCTCTGGTAAGCAATTTTCTTTATTTCATAACTATATGTTTATGAGAGTAATTTTCTTTTCTCTTGAGAAAGAATTGCTTATCGAGAGAGTTGTACCTCTGGCCTAACGGTCTCAGAACACTCGATTCAATATATGCCTCAAGCGTAAAGTTGATTTCCGTTTAATAAATTTCTTATATCTATTACTCCATTCAATTCCCAGTGTAGCTTATTTGATTTTTGATCGTTGCAGAGTCAATTCACTTCAGTTACTACCTTGTCGCCAAGAGCAGGGAGATTCACAAATTTTTTTGAGAATTACCTGTTTATCGATTTGAAAAGGGAATTGCCGCCCTATTTCAAAATTATCTTTATCTAAGAGAGTTGTGCCCACTGAAAGACGTGTGGTCTCCCTCTTCAGTTTATCTTTGGAAATTCTCAATAAAAGAATTTTTCACTGTATCTTTATCTAAGAGAGTCGTGCCCACTGAAAGACGTGTGTCTCTCTCTTCGGTTTATCTTTGGAAATTCTCAATAAAAGAATTTTTCACTGTATCTTTATCTAAGAGAGTCGTGCTCACTGAAAGACGTGTGTCTCTCTCTTCTTATCTTGGCTGAAGAGTATACTTTTACTCTGACTATTATCGTTGTTCAGAAACCCTATTTTTTATGTAGCCTACTAGAGTATTTTGGTTATAACGCTATATTTTCCTTTGGCATTTGCTTTCAAATAATATATTTTTGTACTGGCAACCTTTAAATATTTTGCTTTAAAATAGTAGATTTTTCCTCTGGCAATTTTATAGTATTTTGCTTTAAAATACTATATTTTTTCTCTGAGTAAAATTTCAAGGAAATTTTTTATTTTTCTTTCCTTATTAATTTTTTACCCTTCTGGTACATAAAATCACCTTATCAAAATTTACTTGTTTCAAAACTTAACTGAATTTGAACATAACGTTTTGGGTGAGGTTTGTTTTGTTTGGTTTTAAATTTTGTTCATTTTAATATATTTTTAAATTATTAAAATTAACTTATAAATTTAACTCCAGAATAGCAGATTGAATTGCTATTTATTATCTTTGTTCTTTTTTTTTAACTTTTTTTTTGCATCTATCTTTTGACTCTCGATTAAAATTTGAAACATAAAACTTGAGGTTCAAAGGATATCCTTCGTTCTCCCCTTTTTGTACATATTTTGATTCCTATCATCTTCTTCGCATGATATATACCACGGAGGGAACCCATCTACGGAGACGGAAGGACTAGTAGCCTGGGAGGTCTTACAGCACATCAATATCAGCACTGGTCCGTGAAGATCAACTCAATTCACGCCGATAAGGGGGTCTAAAACCAACTATAGAACCACCCACGACCATCTTAATCGTAACCGCTGAAACCAAGTTCCTCCTAGAACGGCTGGGACCAGCTTCAAGAAACTAGCCTTCCTCTATCTCGCTCAAGATCTCCGAAGGTATATTCGTGACCAACAACTAGAGGAATCATAGGTGTATATGTTCGAATTTTGATCAGAGTCAAAATTACTGGTTCCTGTTTTTTTATGTAATTTTCCATTTTTTTAAGAGAAGTTAAATACTTTTCTAGTATTTGTAAAAAAAAAATTATCTTGTTCAGAATTCCAACTGGAATAAATTTGTTAAGTTGATTTATTGCATATTTATTTGCCTTCCCATACAAGCTAGGTAACATTTATTTAATTTTATTTATCTTTGACTTTTGTCTTCAGCAAGTCTGGCGCCCAACTCTGGAACTAGTCAAGTTAATTAATGTATAATTTTTTTAGTGGACAAATTTGATTAACTAGGAAAAGTCATTAATTGAACCTTACTCACGGCCTAACCGTATCCATCTGAGCAGCCTATCGGCAAAGTGATTTCACCTTCTTGAATTTGAATCATATAATTTGAAATCTGGGGTTCAAAAGTAAGGGGTGTTGCAAAATATAGATATTTCGGCCATTTTGACAAATCATTCATACTACATATTGTGGCTAACGTAACATCTGTTCCGAATATTGGGAACTGATTTTTTTCATTGGAAATCAGTTCTACGCTTTTGCCTTTTTTAGGTACCAAGTAATTGGTAATCTCGAATGGACTAGAGCTTACCTACCTCACACGACCACCGGTTTGTTCCAAGGATTCCAATTGAAGTGAAGGGCGAATTCGATTGTTCTGGGACAGTGACTAATAGGACGGCTCTCTGGTAAGCAATTTTCTTTATTTCATAACTATATGTTTATGAGAGTAATTTTCTTTTCTCTTGAGAAAGAATTGCTTACAGAGAGAGTTGTACCTCTGGCCTAACGGTCTCAGAACACTCGATTCGATTCAATATATGCCTCAAGCGTAGAGTTGATTTCTGTTTAATAAATTTCTTATATCTATTACTCCATTCAATTCCCAGTGTGGCTTATTTGATTTTTGATCGTTGCAGAGTCAATTCACTTCAGTTACTACCTTATCGCCAAGAGCAGGGAGATTCATTCTAATTTTTGAGAATTACCTGTTTATCGATTCGAAAAGGGAATTGCCGCCCTATTTCAAAATTATCTTTATCTAAGAGAGTTGTGCCCACTGAAAGACGTGAGGTCTCCCTCTTCAGTTATCTTTAAAAATTCTTCAATTAAAAGAATTATTCAACATTATCTTTATCTAAGAGAGTCGTGCCCACTGAAAGACGTGTGGTCTCCCTCTTCGGTTTATCTCTGGAAATTCTTCTATAAAAGAATTATTTCACTTTATCTTTTCTAAGAGAGCCCTGCTTTACAATAGTATATTTTTGTACTGGCAACCTTTAAATATTTTGCTTTAAAATCTTGGTTCAGAAACCCTATATTTTTTGTAGCTTACTAGAGTATTTTGGTTATAACGCTATATTTTCCTTTGGCTCTTGCTTTACAATAGTATATTTTTGTACTGGCAACCTTTAAATATTTTGCTTTAAAATAGTAGATTTTTTCTCTGGCAATTTTATAGTATTTTGCTTTAAAATACTATATTTGTTCTCTGGTAAAATTTGAAGGAAATTTTTATATTTCTCTTGGACTACCTTTCCTCATCACCTTATCAAAACTTACCTGTTTCAAAATTTAACTGAATTTGAACATCACGTTTTGGGTGAGGTTCGTTTTGTTTGGTTTTAAATTTTGTTCATTTTTAATATTTTTTTAAATTATTAAAATTAACTTGTAAATTTAACTCCAGAATAGCAGATTGGATTGCTATTTATTATCTTTGTTCTTTCACTGTAACTTTCCAGTCTTTCATATAGACTGAGACTTTCATTTATGCTATCATTTGCATCTATCTTTTGACTCTCGATTAAAATTTGAAACATAAAACTTGAGGTTCAAAGGATATCCTTCGTTCTCCCCTTTTTGTACATATATTGATTCCTATCATCTTCTTCGCATGATATATACCACGGAGGGAACCCATCTACGGAGACAGAAGGACTAGTAACCTGGGAGGTCTTACAGCACATCAATATCAGCACTGGTCCGTGAAGATCTACTAAATTCACGCCGATAAGGGGGTCTGAAACCAACTATAGAACCACCCACGACCATCTTCATCATAACCGCTGAAACCAAGTTCCTCCTAGAACCGCTGAGACCAGCTTCAACAAACTAGCCTTCATCTATGTCGCTCAAGATCTCCGAAGGTATATTCGTGGCACCAACAACTGGAGGAATCATAGGTGTAAATGTTCGAATTTTGATCAGAGTCAAAAATACTGGTTTTTTTTTTATGTAATTTTTCCATTCTTTTAAGAGAAGTTCAATACTCTTCTAGTATTTGTTAATTTTTTTTATATCTTGTTCAATAATTTTAATTCCAACTGGAATAAATTTGTTAAGTTGATTTATTGCATATTTATTTGCCTTCCCATACAAGCTAGGTAACATTTATTTAATTTTATTTATCTTTGACTTTTGTTAGCAAGTCTGGCGCCCAACTCTTGAACTAGTCAAGTTAATCAATGTATAATTTTTTTAGTGGCCAAATTTGATTAACTAGGAAAAGTCATTAATTGAACCTTACTCACGGCCTAACCGTATCCATCTGAGCAGCCTATCGGCAAAGTGATTTCACCTTGTTAAATTTGAATCATATAATTTAAAAT